>JAJHUR010122119.1:529-19666 GCA_027495735.1 Lutjanus campechanus | reverse complement strand
TTTTTAAAGACGGTTTCAGTGGCGATAGAGCTTATTATTTCACCGCGGCAGTTTGTATTTATTTCAAGTGACACAGGATATCTCCTTATCTAGGCCTATATTTTCGCTATGGATCAAGTAGATTTAATGCATCAATTCCTTAAGAAAACTGACATTTTAATTCCTTGTAATGCATTTCCATTTGATCTGGCTGGATTACTATAAACTGATTGCAGGGAGAAACGGCGATCAGAACAGTGGGTGAGCTACAATCACTTTTAACAGGAGAGAGCGAGGTGCGCTGCGCTGTTCATTCATAAACTGAACTGTCTGCTGTGAGGGTGAGCTGAAGACAGTCAAGTCAGGCGGGCACATTTCTACATTTTCTAGAATTTCTGGTTTACAGTAAATAAGAAATGCATTTGCAGGTATAAAATAAGACAATGATATACTTTCCTCAGTACACTGACCTGGACCGCCACAGTGTGACGTGCGTGCGCGAGCGAGTGTCTGGGGCGACGAATAATGGCCCGTTGTGATTGGTCCAGACCTCACATGTGATAATAGCCGATTTCTTTTTTCAAATGGAAACATTTTTGTCTTAAGGGTGTATTAAAATGCTGATTTTAATAATTAAAAGTTAAGAAAATATATAAATATAAATTTATAAAATATGTGTTCTCCCAGTCATTTAGGGTGGGCCAAATGTACAAGTGGGTGGGCCTGCACTGGACCTTTAAATGAAACTAAAATGACCAAACAAAAAAACAAACAAAAAAACAACCCCTGTAAAATACTGTTTTATTGACTAACAGAACACTGCTATGCATTTGTAGAAACTGTGGAAGTTTGATAATAATTGCTAATGAACTTAAAGACCTCATGTTCTACCTGTTTCCTTGGCAACTGATAAAACACAGCCATCCAAAACATGCTGCCTGTCTAAAAAATAGATAAGAACATGACCTCCAGTGAGTGTTGCTGTTCTTTTTTCCTTTTGAAAATCGTGGTGAAACAAAGGCTTAATAAGTACTGGGACAAGACTGCAGACAACAGGATCTGTTAATATTTTATTATAGCAGGTTGGCAAATATAGTTGAGGTGAGGTCTGTTGGATATCGCTGTGAGCTATGCAAGTAAATCAATATATGTATGGGAAGCACCTGTTGAGAAACAGTCTACGATTCGCAGAGCATCTTAGAGTGAAATCAAAACCCTGAACAGATTGATTTAAAAGCCTGAACTCAGAACTGTGTTTAGAATCGCATGTTTGATTTATAACCAGGATCTTCGCTGTCTTTAATTGTGAGGTTTTTCCTGCCTTTTTCTGTTGAAAAAGGTTGTTTTTCAGCAACTTAAAACTTTCTTGGTGCAAAACAATTTCTTTAATGCTTTTCACTCTGGACACAAAAAAAGCAAAGATGTCAAAGTTTTTAATGACATTTATCTGAGCAATTCCAGATTTTGATGTTACTGGATCTCATTGCTACATTTGATACATTTGACCACAAGACTCTGCTTGAGAGACTAGAAAAGTGGGTGGGACTCTCTGGGTTCAAATCCTAAACAAAATAGGAATTAATGTTTTCAGTTGTTAATTATGAATCTGAGCGAACAAAAATCACATGTGGAGTTCCACAAGGGTCCATTCTTAGGCCTCTTCTGTTCAACATCTACAGTACATGCTCCCCCTTTCTCATATTATGGACTGTTATATACGTGTACAATATGTATGCAGATGACACACAACTCGACATAACAGTGTCACCATATGACTACAGTCCCCTACATTTGCTGAAGAGGTGCACTGAAGAAATTAATGAGTAGTTGTACCAGAATTTACAACTATTAAACACAGAAAACAGTGAGATAATTGTTTTTAGCCCCAAAGAACAAAGATTAAAAGTCAGTGCTCAACTTGAATCTAAAACCTACAAATCCAGCCAGAAATCTTGGTGAAGTCCGGACTCAGACTTCAGATTACAACAGTCAGATAAAGTCTTTGTGAAAAAAAATCAACTGGACAGCGGCAGCTCACCAACGACAAGAAAGTGGAGCATATTATGCCTGTGCTTAAATCTCTGCATTAGCTTCCTGTGTGTCAAAGGATAGATTTTAAAATCATATTGCTAGTTTAGAAAGCACTAAATCTCAGGCCTTAATAAATCTCTGATTTACTTATATGTTATGAAGCAGAAAAACCCCTCCGGTCATCTGGAACCGTTTTACTCAGTGGATTATTAAAACCATCTATGCTCTCAGCTTTTGGAACAAGCCTCCTGAATACCTGAGGTCATTTAAATCTGGACTTAAAATATTATTTTTAACTGCAGATCTCCTATTAAGTAGATACATAACTTCTTGTTAAAGTAATCTGCAGTTATTGTTTTTATAGTTTGCTTTTGATTTTTATTTTCATTGTCTTTTTAAATGCAATTTATTTAGCTTTCTAACTTTTTTTTTGCCACATTTTGTTTTTATGGTTCATTTTTATTTATTAATGATTTTTTCATTTAACCATTGTACTGCTTAATTTGAGAAAAGTGGTGTAAAAATCACATTGTCATTAATGATCCTTGAACAGTTTGTTTTGTGGAGAGACTCATTCATTCAAAGTCCTTCTTACCATAAATGATGTGGGTCTGCGGATCTCTTTGTTCAGCTTATTCACCTTGTTACTACACACATGAGTTACATACTGCATAACTCTACTTAAATGTGACAACTATGTAAAGCCAATGTTTGACATTATTAAAGGCTACTTGGTCTTAAAAGTGTTGGAAATTTTATGCAATCCTTTTGGCTTATGAAATCCTTTCATAAACTCTTGGATAACTGTAACTTGCATGGTGGTCAGTCAGAAGTCAGTCAGTAGCAGAGTCCTCTGTGTAAAACCCTTTCTAACCTATTTGGTAAGTAAATAGTGAAAACTTGTCATGTATGTGTTGACAGAATTTTATCTGGATCAAATCTATAATTTCCCAACCGTCACATCATTACATTATTATTACTTTTCTATTCCATTTAATATCATGTTTTGATAGCATAAGCAGTACTTGCTTCACTACCATGTGCAGCATTACAATATTAATAATGATTATCATGTAAAACAACTTTCAATTTCTTCTCAATATCACTGTCAAGATTACTTTTCAATGTAACTGCCAACACGACTATTTCTATTGTAAGTACTTTTGTACTAAACTTATCTTACATGTATTGTTAATCTGTTAGGCACTGTTTTTTTTTTTTTTTGCATTTACTTCTTATACACTATATTTTACATTTCAGTTCATATTTGATAGTCTGTTGTTATTCTTATGTTTCTGTAATTTTTGGAGCATTCTGGCTCAAGAATTAATTAAGAATGAATGAACTTTCTTTATTTAATCATGGTTTCATCAGCCAATTGAAAATTTATAGAAGAAAAGGACATTGAAATATTAGCTGCTGTCATTTATTTGCTGCCATAATTTGAGGCTACTATGGCAAATCACTTTAAAAATGAGGAATTGACCCAGTTTTCCCTTGTGATATCTCTGGCATTAGCCCAGGCTCTTGTCACGTGTCATCTCTCCCTTAATTTACCAAAATTTTCTGTGTCTCTCTATTTGAGTCTTCCATTTACCATCATAAAACATAATACAGATTGTATCCAGTACAAGTATTTAGAAACTCAGTCTGCGTTTCATTTGTGAGTGGCTTAATGTCTTCAGTCTCATACTGTATTTGTGACTGTACTGTCTTGTTTACGTTGGGATTAAATAAGGACTGCTGCTAATTTATCTTCTTGAGGTTCGCAGTTACATAACAGTCTGCTGCTGGGTGCACTTTTATTTTTCTGCTGTGAACCTCGTTTGTACTGTAAGTCTATTTATCAGCTTCCTGTCATGAAACAGTCATGTAAGGTAATAGGTCTGTGCTAACCTGAGGGCACAAAAGGAAAATAGATCTTGTACCCGCACACACACACACACACACACTGAGGAGGGAGCTTTATTCATTGCCCTCCAAGGTGTGTGGGGGAGAGAGAGAAAATTTAGGACATCCTGTCTTCAGGTCATTCAGCTGCCTCAGTGTCAGATGTTAGCTGTCAAACACACACAGACACACACACACACACACACACAATCTGTCCTTGTCCTCTAGTTCTCCAAAAACATTCTCTAGCTAGTTTTTTCCTCCTAAAACTTTAGCACACATCATCCGTCCTTCCCTCTTCAGTGTCCTATTTGTTATATACAATTACTTTACAACTCAACCTACACAGAATCCCTAAAACAATGAGCGACGAAAAACCCAAAGATCCTCCAGATAAAAAAAACCCAATAGAAATACTTGTTATAGCATCTTCCTTTTCTCACAATTCATATGTCCTATGAGCATTCACAAGACCCATAAAAGCACAACAATAGAGGCTATAAAAGCAAAATTTACAAGAAAAAGCCATGATAACCAAACACAGTCGAATAATAAAAAGACAATAATCACACTAAGGCCTGCCTATCATAATTAAATTTTTCTCATCTCTTACCCCAGAGATGAGTCCTGACCTTTAAAAACTCCTCTAGATTGTGACTGCTTGATATTTAGCGTGTGTGTGATTCGTGAAATTTCTCTCTTGACTGCTGACTACCTAAGTAGGTGGTCCACTGGAGGGGGAGGGACTTTGCTCACTGCACCTTTCGGGAGCGCATACTAGTTCTAGTGTAGTTATCATGCTGCGTATGTACCATGGCTGTTTGTGAGCTCAGGTATTCAGGTGCAGCTAACAAGGAATGCTACAAGGAACTTTAGTATTTTGTTGATTTTGGAGGCACATATGGACAAAATTGGTTGTGTTTCACCAGTAATAAAAATCTCCTCTTGCTTCTTTTTAAGTAACTTAAACTGAGCACTGCTTTGATTCATTCCTGTTAATGTACAAACCTGTGCATCAGAAATAGACTGGTCCTTATTCACAGTGCATCTCTTAGAAACAAAATGTAAACAAAAAATTGAACTAAAACCTTTTACCCCTTCTTGTTAAATCAACTCAGTAATGCTTCACTTTCATGTTGTGCTATATTCATACGATGACGCACCACAACGTCCAGGAAATTTTGACAGGCTGTCATTTCAGGGTGGCTGACTGTTAGTTTAGGTAACACTTGGTTTGATGTGCAGAGGAGTTTTCTATGAGTGGAGCACTTTAAACGGTGTTGCCGTTGATCATGTTCGTTTAATTGTGGGAAGCCGTAATCATGATCAAGATTAATATTCAATTAACTGTGCAGCCCTATGATAAGCTGTAATTCACACATTGTAATAACCAAACTGACAAGAAACCATTTGTAAGGAGTCAGAGAGTCGGACTGAGATTCAATAGAGATGCAGATGAATAGCAGATGATTGTTAAACACAAAGGAAACAAATTTAGAGCCAGCAAGTTTATTGACCACCCTGTCTGTGTCTGTAGATAATACACTGTCCAGTTAAACAGAATAAAGGCAAAAATAAGCAACACACACCCTCAGTGGTTGTAGCCAGGGCTGTAGTGCTGCATGAAAGGTGTAGCCACTCAAAAGAAAACATGTGAGACAGTGTACTGACCAGTGAAAACTCTTGTGTGTTAACACTACATCACAGTTGACAAAAAAATGTGTGTTTACCTTGTCTGTGTGTGTGATCTTGTCCAGGCCGCAGGGAGCTCGCATGATGTCCAAACAGGCGGGTGAGCAGCTGTCCAGCACCACTGTCAGCGAGGCCTCCACTGCCATCACCACCTCGTCCACTGTGGACACCACCTCTGCCTCCAAGGTCAGTCTGTGTGTCTCTCTGTGTTTGTGTGTCCGTGTGTGCGGTTCAGTGTCATTTTGCTGTGGTTGTATCTAAATCTCAACATAGCATGTTGAGGACAACGATGTTTAGTGTGAATGATCCCGTTGGGGAAATATACATCGTAACCTCCAGGTTTGAGTCCTCTATATTGGATTGTTTTGATATATGTGTAAATTTGTGCATTTTGATGATTTACTGTTAAATCTGTGTCAAAACAATGCATGATAGCTCTGTACTTAGTTTACCTTCAAAGCATTGTATCAATTTTTGCATAATAACCTCTGTTTTTCCCCCCACAAATGAATATGTTGTTTCATTTCAATGCAGTTTGATTAGCAAACACACATAAAACAGTGGGTGTTGCTCGCTAGTTTCCCTTTTATACTTGCAGTGTGTTTAACCAGCAACAGTGAAGCAGTCTTATGCACATACCTCTCTCTGTCAGTCCCCTTTTTTAATGTGATATCTCAAGAACGACTTGAGGGAATTTCTTCAAACTTGGTACAAACATCCGTTTGGAATCAAGGATGAACTGATGCTGACATTTTTATATCCAAAAGGTCAAAGGTCAACTTCACTGTGATGATATATGATTCTGGATGGACATGGATGTAAATGGGAACTTGACTGGTTGGTGGAGGCATTCAACTACTTCAAATTATGTAGTATTTTTCTATTGAAAAACTCTTTCTTCAGCTCTTTCAACAACTCTTAAAGCTCTTCAAAGGCAGACAGTGTAGCATTTAAGTATTCAGTGCAGTTTCAGGTTGTTCAGGCCATAACGTCTCCATCATAATCGTCTCCATCATAACGTCTCCATCATAACGTCTCCATCATTCAGCCATATCGCTTCACATTGTCACATACGTAGTTGTTGCTGTGTACCCAAGTATTGTAAAATGCTTGCCAGAGCAAAGCAATTTTAAATTCCTCAACCTCCAAGCAGCTGTGTAAAGGTTAAAGCCATTTCTGTGTCTAAAGAGTAAAGTAAGAAAATCACAGCAAAAGCTACTGAGCTGGATAGAACAATTTTAGTAACATTTTGCGTCAGAAAAGAGCAGAGGTAAGAGAGCAAATGACAGAGGCAAAATAGACTTTGATTTGACATGTAATAAGCTGTCAAAAGTCACTTAAATCCTGTGGGTTTTAATTTATTTTTTATCCTTTTCAATTTTTGCTTTTAAATTTAAGCCCCCCCGGCCATTATGAAAACCTCTGTAACCCTTAACTATCTGTGATAGATTAGCTTTCTCCTCCTGTTTTCTTCCATAAGGAAATATCCCTGTTTCTAGAACAACAAATACACACAACGCTAACTTAAAGTGTGTGTATAAGCCAGCACGGGCTGACAGTCTGCTCTGCGCTTGTCTTGTTTGCTAACATTAATTGTTTTGATAGGTGAAGTCAAATGAACTAATGTCATAACTGCAAGATGTTAAAACGTGGCACCCTTTCATATGAGCCAGAGCCTGAGATCTTCAGACTCCTCTGACAGTCTCTCTTTCCCAAAGCTGACAGGTGAGCTTTCACCAGCAGGCTCCCCTGACTGTGGGAAATCATGCTGGAGGCTTTTAAGCAAGCAAACACTATCATCTTTAAAGGGACAGTTCACCCCCCAAAAAACCAAAAAACCACATATCTCCTCTGGCTTGTAGCGCTATTTATCCATCTAGATTGTTTTGGTCTGAGTTGCAGAGTTTTTGAGATATCTGCTTTAGACGTGTCTTCCTTCTCTCCAATATAAAAGAACTACAGGACCAGTCAGAAGTTTGGATACAACTCTCACTCAATGTTTTTTTTTTTTTTTTTTTAAATAAGAAATGGTTCAGACTATACGAACAGTGTGTAAAGTTGTCATCAAATCAAAGGGTGGTTACTTTATAAATAATTCAATCTAAAATATCAAAGACCAAAAGATGTTTGCACTCTTGTAGGTTGACAGGTGTGTAGGAGAAGACCATGGGTCGACAATAAAAAAAAGCAAAAAGGACTTTTACATTTTACATTCTTACAAAGCAAAAACATATGTTGCCTTGTTTTTTTGTTTTTTTTTGTTTTTTTTTATACTATATAAGTCCATGTAATTCCATATGTCATGGTTTTGATCTCTCCAGTGTTAATCTACAATGTAGAAAAATATAGAAAAAACACTGAATAAGAAGATGTGTTCATGGCACTTGGCACCTGGCTTCTGGTGCTCAAAGCTTTCTTTCTACTTTCTGTCTGTGGTATAAAGAAAGTAGTCCCTACCTGAAACTGCTCATAACAAGGTCTGTCCATTATCTTGAATGACCTGGTCATGATTCCTGAAAAGAGACATTGCTGTTGAGTTTTTTAAATGTATTTTTGTGACACTTTACAGCAGCATAAGCTGAGTGCCATTTACTTTCATTACACTCGAAAGAAGGCAGACGTCTCTACTGTCGATATGTCCATAATTCATAAACTCAACGAAACAACAAAAAATCTAAATCACTACAGGCCAGAGGAAAAATAGGTATTTTTGATTTTGGCGGAACTGTCCCTTTAAAATGCTAACTTAGGATGCACTTGTTGTGTTCCATGTTCAGATGAGATGTACCGTATATGATAAAAGTAGTAGTAGTATCAATAGTAGTAGGTTAGTAAGAGTACTAGAGCATTTGTTCTTTTTCATGGCCACTCACTAACCTGGTTATTAGCAGTTTTTAGCTGACTCATGCCAGTTGTGGTGAATAATGGATCAGGGTTTAGAGGTTTTCTGCGGTTAACCAAGATCCATGACAGACTGACAGAGCCCCACTGGAATCAAAAACATGAGACTTAATTGAAGGAACAGGTGGAGGAGCAGCAGCTGGTGGCGGTGGAGTGGTTTTATTTCTAGTTTGATTAAAGCAGGATTCAGAGCCAGACAGGTACTGTAGACACGTGTAATTACACTTGACTCCTACCTGTCTGTCTTGCAGGAAGGGTGCAGGAGGGCAGTTTTACCATAAAAAGCTGCATTATTGTAGACGTTTCATTAGTGAGCTCACTATCTTTTGTGTTTTTTCAGGTAATTAACATCTGACAACTTGTCACTGCAGCATTAAAGTAGCTCCTACTCTCCATCTTGATAAATGCTCCTTTTGTGAACTATTTACAGCATACAGCTAATTACAAGTGAAATAACCTGTCATGATATCTTATGCCATGCACAATCAATAAACCTTTCATTTTAAACCATGGTAGAGGCGTGGCTCTGTGGATCTCAAGGTCGTTCTGACGGTCAGTCAACCACGACTGAAATATCTCAACAACTTTACAATGGATTCCATGAAAATTCACACATGCATTAACACTAATGACTTGTCAAACAACATTTAGGTTCCAGAATACGTGAGGCATCCATGGCCTCAAAATAAAAATGGAAACTGCTCAGTCCAGCTGCTGAAATTTGCAGCTGCTTTTAGTGGAGGTGCACAGAGACAACAACCAACAAAATTATCTATATCTGTTACTGTAACTAAACTAAGTTTTATGAAATGAACCCTACCACCACCACTGCTCTATTTGGAATTTCTTTTTACTGGAAAAAGAAATGGGAAGAAAAGGACGCTCTTTACAGTTGAGATATAAAACAAATCCTTCATTTTCAGGGAATAATCTTACATTGCAGTGATGTTGCATTAATGTTTCTTGATGCGTTAATCTTACTGCAGTTCAAAGTACTTGAATAGTATACATATATTATTAGAATATTCAATAATAATAATATGATATTAACATTAAGTTCTTGTGTAAGTAATAAGCAGTACTCAACATTATATTTTGTAAATTACTTTTTCTCAAATAATAATAACAAGTGGCTTCAAGTAGAAGAATTGCATTATCTGTGCCTCCCTGAATAACAAGTTCAGGTGCAACCCTACTATTAAGTAGTATTTTTAGGCCATACTGCCTCGTCCTTTCGACAGTCCTCTGCCTGCACAGAGAGCAGTGGTGCACGTGCCCCCTTGGATCAGGCTGTAGGGACAGATAAGTTGCATGTAGTGTGTTGATTGTGTGTGTATTTCAGAGATGATCTGGAAACTTGGGTGATGCCAGACAAACATAGAAAACTTATGGAGTTTGGAGGATGACTGGAGATGGCCTTGAAAACTATGAGAGAATGAATTCAGACATTCATGTCCCTTCAGGATGATTATAAGCACTTTGGGCATCTCTTAATTTTTCACTATGTGCTGTCGATGTCTCCATTAACCTTAGCTGTAGTTTGTGTTTAGTACTTAGTCGCAAATATTAACATGTTAAATGGTAAAACTTGAAAAAACATGGACTTGGCATCAATTATCATTGTGAGCGTATTAGCATGCTGATTAGCATTTGAGTTAGCATTTAGCTAATATGGCTTAAAGCCTCACAAATCTGCTTTCATGTCTGTAGACTCTTGTTGTGTGCATTAATGATAAACAGATTTACAAAGATTCAAGGTGATTTATTCATCATTTAGAGTGTATACTAAGATTTCAGTGTAGTTCCCTCTTAATTGATTGATTCAACGATTTGATTGGCTGAAAAATAACTAAAAAATATAAACAAACTAATTTATATGGAGGAGTGCCGAGGATGAATTTAGCTGTCTCACAGCCTGAGGGATGAAGGGCTGTGCACATCCGATGCCAGTTTGTGATGTTTCCAGTCAGGATGCTTTCAATTGCTCCCTTGTAGAAGTTGACAAGAACATGGCATGGGAATGTTGCCTTCTATAGCGTTCTTAAGAAATACAGATGTTTCTGAGCCTTCTTTACCAGGGTGGAGATGTGTGATGTCCATGACAGGTTCTCTGGATGTTGATTCCCAGGAACCTAAAGCTGTTCACCTGCTCCACCTCAGCTCCACTGATGTAGACAGGGGTGTGAGGCTTTGCCTCCTTTCTCAGATCAGCTCCTTGGTTTTGCTGACATTGAGCAGTAGGTTATTTTCTGTGCTCCACTCTGGAAGACTGTTGATTTGACTATGAAGTCTCATCGTTGTTTGAAATCCGGATGGTGTCATCTGCAAACTGTCGGGGGCTTAGGTGTGAACAGGAGGGGGGCTGAGCACACAGCCCTGGGGGGCTCTGGTGTTGAGAACTAGTGGGGAGGAGGTGAGATCACCAATCTGAACTGTTTGGATTGTTTGAGTTTTTTCGTTTGGGTTGGGTTTTCAGTGGTTTTAGTTAACAGCTCATTAAAAAAACAAGAAAATCCTTCATATCTGTTCCTCTCTTTTACTTTTTCTCTGGCCTTGTACTCCTATCTGTTTATATTTTGGATGTTTTGGTTACACTCAAATTCAGATTTACTTTATATCACTGCTCACCTTGACTCTAGAACACAACCCACACACATCCCAATATCAACTGATAGTGATGTTGGAAAAAGGTGTAAAGAGTAACAAAACAAGACACAAATAAATTTGTTTTTGGAGCCTGTACTTGTTTTTCTTTCTCTTTTCCCCGTGTCTGGTTGTCCTTCAAGCTGTCATTGGCTCATGCAATGTGCTGCTGCAAAATTATGGAATTCATTGAAGCAATTCAGGATAAGCAATGCTGAGGAATTCCAATTTAAGCTTCCAAATGAAAATCTTGTGCAACATAAAGATGTCAAGATAGGAATTGGAACGTCTCTCTGTCTGTCTGGTGTATTCATTTTTCTTCTCGTTGCCTTCACTCACTCTTTCTTTCCGTCACTTTTCTTTCTTTCACTCTATATCTTACTCCACCTTTCACTTTCGCACACATGCACATACACAGCTCCACAGTGGCGTGAAATCTCATCCTGCCCTATCAACAGGTGCCGCGGGACTAAGATTGAACATGTGTCATCGGCGGCAGTACAGAGATGACAGGGCATCCATCACGACGGGCCGTCGCCTTTTCCACACCCCGCGTTTTCCTGGCCTGCAGCCCTCCCAGGTGCTCTGGCTCATCACCCCTGCCACCGAGCAGCAGGGAAATAGTGCAGAAGCCTCATTCTGACAAGAAAAAGTCTTAACAAAGGAATGTTGTCTCAGAGGGAAGATGAGTCATTCGTGTCCCCCTTGCATAGCACACCACCACCAAGAAATGAATCCACATTTTGAATAAGTCACATCCATTCCATCTCTGACAAAACATCAGAGGGAGCGACGCGACAGATTTCTCCCATGAGTTGTGTGTCACAATTCTCCTTTGAGCACTTGTGTTCGCTGTCGCTGGATGCATATTTAGTGATGTTGTGTTCATCACCAGTCTGCACAACTTCTCTGGGATTTGTCAAAGTCGTCAATGTCATTTAGGAGTTTGTGTCGTTTCTCAGTTTGCCGTTTTGAATTTATGCAGCTTTATGTGCCTCATCAGTTCCCTGCTTCAATATTTGAAAATAGCGTTCTCCACTCGTTAACTTCAAGTTCCCCATTTGCGCATGAAAACCAACATATGCCCCAGAACAAATGATGAGCCTTTCTTTCATCGGACAGCGAAAGTCCACAGGAAACAGAAATCAGAGTGCTATTTGCTTATTTATGTTTCCTGTAAAAACAGCCACTAGGAAGGGACTTGTCACAGTAGCCGGTAGCTCTGAATGAGGATTAATGCAAAGTCACCCAGTCACATGGCTACAGACAAAGGTCCATTAACCTGACTGACTCTTCCTGCAGTGGGAGTTCTCAGTGAACATGGCAAAACTGAGAGTGTGAACACCACCTCCAAGACCGACGGACGTTTAATGACAGGGAATACAAGAGAACAGTGCTTTGCTTGAGAGGTTTGGCTCCTGGCGCCCCAGGGTGTACTCAGCTAACTTAGCTGTGTGGCTAGCTGAGTTAACGGTAGTTAGCAGTTACCTACTTTAGCAACAAGTAAACCTATCAGAATGCTCAGGAAAGCATCAGGAAACTCTGTCAGTTACCTCAGTACTGTATTCCCTGTCGCTCTCTGAGGCTGTGTTCGTGCCCGGTCCGGCTGTGTTCACTGGGAGGCTGCTGAGCCCTTTTCTGTTTCCTGCGAATAACAGCTAAGTCAGCAGAAACTCTGATCCAGAGTTGTAGCTGAGCAGCCAGTAGACATCAGAAGGAAAACCAGAAACAATTTTCTCCATAAAATATGACCTGGTTTCATTCAAATCAGTGAATAAAGTTGGTAATTTGTGTTTTGTGTAAGTTACAAAGTTGTGCTTTTGTACAGTAACATTAATCAGTAAGGCTCAGCCCTCAGCCCATTGTATTCTCCATGTAGCTAGCGTTGCAGTGCTCCATGTAGCGCCTTGTGCATAATCTACTGAATTCTAGCCAGCTGGCCTGTAAGGACAATATTTCGGTGAAGCAGAACAAGGTTTGAAGTGTTGAACATTTTGGGAGACACACTGACGTACCATACTGTTGATAGCTAGCTAACTAATAAATCTTAGCATAAGCTCTACACAGCTGATGATATATACACGTTGATGATATTGAAATTGGTTTGTTCTTGCTCGTGTAAGCATCTGTCCTATTTTGTTTTACAAGAAGAAAGAAAAGAACAGATTTTCTATGATTTGATATGATATTTTCTATACAAAGAAATTGTTTTTTTTGGCATGTATTGTTAAATAGGTGTACAGCATGGCTAGGATGTGATCTAAAAGGCTTAAAAGGGCTTTTTTTCCCTTTCATCTCACCTTTAAAGACTTGGTTTATCACTCGAAGGTCTCTGATTTGAGTTCCTGTATTAGTAAATGGTAAAAAAAAAGACTGACACTCCGCCTGAACCATTAAAATAGCACTGTAATGCAGTAATGTACTTCAGTTTAAGTTTGACCAAGATGTTCTTTTAACTGTGAGCCCTGAGGTGATTTTGCTCTTTCTGCTTTTCTTTTTCTCCAGTTTGGTGAGCGTGTAACCTTTCCCACTAACACCAAGCTGTGGAGATCAACTGTAGGAGACTATTTGTGCTGAGTAGCTCAGATTTGGAAATCCATTGCTTAATTACTTTGCTCATCACTTTTTGTTCTGATCCCAACCTTGAATTTCTTAAATCATGTTGTTTTTGAGCCACATTAGTGGCATGGCTCTACAGCTACACTGCCTGTCTGTCAGTCAGTCTGGTTCAGAGTGAAATATCTCAACAACATCTATCAAATGCATTGCCATGAAATTTTGTACAGAGATTCATGTTCACATTTTCAATTTGTGCATTAAAAAACTGTTTGCTATGCTAGGAATTATAATAATAATTTTACCTTTTTCAAAAAATTGTGATTTGTTTCTGGTTCTGCGATTTGGTTGGATTTTGCACTTGGCCATGTTGCAGTTTTGAGAATATTGTGATTAATTGTGCAGCCCTAAAAAAGTCTGTCAACCTGTCAGTCAGTCAATTGTGTCACTTGTAATGCAACAGTGTTTGATATGTCTTTGTTATGACAACTTGACATTAGCCAGGAGAACATAACCTGTCAGTGTCTTTGTTATGACAACTTGATATTAGCCAGGAGAACATAACCTGTCAGTGTCTTTGTTATGACAACTTGATATTATCAAACTTAAAGAAACTATTTAGCTTCATGTATTAACATTGCATTGTACTATATGTGTTGGCCATTATGAGACCATTATAAGTTTGTTATGAATATTTTACTTGACCTCGGCTAATAAGGTGGTTAGCTCCATGGCTAACCTATGTAATTAGCAAATGCAGGCTGCAGATAACTGCAGACAGTGGTTAGCCTACTTTAGCAGCAGCTAAGCTAGCTAAATGCTGTCTGTCCATCACGTAACTCTGTAAGCTAAATCACTGTGGTGTTGTACTCACAACAGGCCTTGTAACATTTTATGACGTCTTTAAGACAAATCCAAATGTTACCACTTTACTCAAGGTCAAGTAAAATATTCATGACTTACTTATAATGGTCTCATGACAACAAAGGAGTGTTTGTACCCAGGCTGACTCGTGAGAGCTTCCATGTTCAGCTCCTCTCAGCTGCTGTTAACCACTGATCAGATCCACTTGGACAGAATGGGATTAGGTGTCTATAGTGTAAATACACCTGAACCAGATTCCTAAAGGGAGGAGAAAGCACTGTTCTTATTTAATTACCTCACCCGACCAGATAATTCTTGTCTGTCTGGGGATTTGAGCCGACAACCGCCGGGTCCTTGACTGGGCTCTCCAGGCTTTTAGGTTGTCTGATCGTGTGCCATTAACGTAACAAATAGCTGCTATGCAACCTGAGTCACTCACCTACAAGACAGAGTGCTACTTTGCATCAGGGACCACAGCCGTTTCCACAGAATTACCCTCCACCTAAAAATAGACCACCGAATCCCACATGCACAGAGATTCAGGCAGAGACGAACATTAAACATGCACGGACATACACATACTGTATATTTACAGTTAAGGGACTCCACTGTGACAGTATGGGAGCCACTCTGTGTCTTTACATCATGCTTGGCCAACCAGACTCCCCTTAATTAGCCGGTGTGTTCGCTGTTATCCAGCTGTGGATGCCTCCCAGTGCTGCTGCCAGTCCATATACACACTCATGCAGCCGTCACACCAAATCTTTTATTATAATAACAGTGTGACGAGGGTGTGTGTGTGTATGTGTGTGTGTGTACACGCTGCGCCAGGGGGAGCACTCTTTCTTCTGAGGTTAGGATAGAGGACGGTGTAATGAGATTTCATGAATATGTGCCCAGTGTATAAGTATGTTTACTGGCTTATACAACAGGCACAAACACACAAACACAATAATATAGTGCAAGAATGTCATGGTTTACTGAAAGAGAGACAACCGGCCACCAACACCTGCATGTCTTTAATGTGTGTAATGAAAGATGAATTGTTGTCAATGTACAGAGTTGTACATTTACAGATGGCAGAATTATAGTGTGAATCCTACCAAAAAGTTAAACTCTGCTAATTGACCCCAGCTGGGCAGGTTAAAGGGATAGTTTGCATTATTTGATGTAGGGTTATAAGAGGAATTTATCTACAGTCAGAGTATTACCAGTATTAAATTTCCACTCTGGCTTAATGAATGAGAGAGAGGTAGAGAGTGAATAAAGTGAGGGAGCAGTGTTAGTGAGAATGAAGCAGTGAATCAGAGAAATGAAACATCATTTTCTGATTGTTTCACAGCAGTTACACTCTTCAGCACAAATAAACATCTCTGCACAACGCCTGATTTTGTGTGAATGCACCCTCGGTCTGCTTTGCCTATGTGAGTGTATGTGTGTGTGTCTCTCTCTGCAGCTCTCACAGACAGAGAGCTGGGGAGAGAGGCGAAGACAGCGATGTAAACATTGCTCAAGCGGGCTGCTGCCTAGAAGCATCTGGAGTACAGCAAAATATGCCTTATGCCATAGTATGCCTTTAATACAAACACAAATCATACACAACTCACAGAGAGTGAGAGAAACAGGGCGATCAACTGATTCCCACATCATATTTTTGCTCTGGAGCCACCAAATAGCTTAATGCACTCAGCCAATGTGTGCTGGTATTGCCTCTCCTGTGACCTGAGCACAGGATAAGCAGGTATTTCTTCTATGAATAGTGTTCCGACAATGGCTGAAATACTTCAGTAGTTTAATAAAGTTTCTAATACCATTGAAACTGCAGCATAAATGTTGCAGCAACAGAAAAATTACAGTTGAAACTCAGCTTAAAATGAGTGAGTATGCAGAGATTCAGGGTTTGAGAGCACTAACATACCCTGGCTATTTTGAGGACAGGCTGTTTCTATCACGACCCTTAACTTTTTTAATGCAGGAAAAGTAGCCTTATCCACTGAGGGCTGAGCTTTCAACGAACACACTTAGATTCACTGCAGCCTCCAGTCTGTTACTGCAGACACAGAAACAATGTGGAGTTATTGCCTCACTCTATTTGATGGGAGCCTTTCTGGTTCACTGCCCAGACTTTCCAGCAGGTGTCTGTCTGGCAGTCGAACCACTGACCTGCAGGTCGCAAGCCCACTTTTCTGACCTCTTATCTGATGGTCTATAGAGGCTTTGTCAGTGTCTGACAAATGCTATGGCAACTGTGGCTGACACTTTAATGGAGGTCCAGTGCAAAATTGGCTGCGCCCAAATAATGGCTGTAATTATGTAACAACTGGGGCAGAAAAAGAGGTACCTGGGAAAAAAAGGATAATCATAGTGTGGGTGAAGGTCCATTCAGTAATGTTGTAAGTAAGACTGAATGGTCTGATGAGACAGAGACAGTCTGTTTCCAAATATAAGATACTGTGACACTCAGAACAGTTCTGCTACAGAGAATAAATGTTCTTGTTAAAACCTTATCTTTGGTTCAATCAGGCCATTAATTAACCAAACTAATATAGGACTGCAAATTCTAATGTTGAGATGCAACAATTGGCTGCATAACATTGCTACTGAGTGAATTAGATATATGAAGACCATAGATGTATATTAGAACCTTAACTGAGTATTGGTGCTCACCCTTGCTTCCAGTTTTTCCCTGTGGCCACTTGCAACATTGCAGTGAAAAATTCTGCTCCAGATCAAAAAGCATTATGCTCATAAGCCACCATTACAAAAGAGACATCTGTAAAACTGTTGACAGGACACCTCAAACTGCAAACAAGGTCAATTGTGACTCTTTCTATTATGAATTTTTGATCCATAGAGCTTTTTTTATTCGTAAAACTTTCCTTGAGTGAGAAAAGCAATAGCCATATATCTTGGAAGTAAACCTGAAAGGTAGAAAAGGCGAGCAATTCTCATTGGACTGAATGGGCGCCATCTTTGCATGCGACATCTATGGTAAAGACAAACCGAGCAAATATCATATGCAATCCATATTCTTGAGATGCAGTGAAATTGTTGATGTTATTTGTACCAGTATCAGCTATTCACAGTTACATCTGAGGTCTGTGTCTATGGATTATGTCTTCTTACATCTCATGAATGCTTTCTACACTTGTCTGTGTGTGTTTCAGGGCTCGCGGCCCAGTGGCAAGGTGCACAGCTTTGGGAAGAGAGAGCAGGCCATTAAAAGGAACCCCAACGTCCCTGTGGTGGTCAGAGGATGGCTATACAAACAGGTCAGTACACGCATACACACAGACATATTCACTGTATTTACTGGACTAGAAATAAGGTCAAAAGTTATCAGCATAATTGAATTTATAGATGTCATGTGGGCCTGCCAGGCTGCCTCTCACATGGTGGTAGGTGTAGTGGTCTGATGTGCTGCCACTTGGACAGCCGGTGGAGCTCTGCCTGGCCTTGGGTGAGGCCTTGTTGAACTGACTCCTGGCTACGAAAACTTGCTCCTGGGAAGCAGAATGTCACCTCGAGTGACGATGAAGCCAAAGCTACACACAGCTCCAGCTAAATTTGCGAACCAATAAACACACAGATTGACAACACTTTGCATAGAATGTAGATGTATAAATGGGAACCATCACTGTTCTATATTATTATTATTATCTGTATTATTACTGCCTTCAAGGGAGTTCTGGGTACATGCACTGAAAACAAACAACAAAGTAATGTGTATTATCATGCAAAGAGGTGCCTTTTAATTGAGCAGGGGCTGCAACTTAAGATCATTTTCATTATCAGATTACATATAATCTGATGTAACGTTTCCCCCTAGGTCAGTGTTTCTCAAATGTTTTACACCACATACCACTTCATAAAATATTAGTTTTTTCAAGTAGGGCTGCAGTAGCTCAGTCCATAAGGACTTGGCTTGGGAAGCAGAGGTTGCACAGAGACACGCCAGTTCACCGCCTGGGCACTGCCAAGATGCTGAACCCCTAACTGCTTGTGGCACCTGAATTTGGGCAGCCCTTTCGCTCTGACATCTCTCCATTTGATGCATGTCTATAGGTCCTGTTTATGCATGTGTGTATTTTGGGCCTGTGTGATAAATAACAACAAAGTGTGATAAATAACAACAAATAACAACAAACACCCAAGTTGACTGTGTTCCAGTACAAGTCAGAAAAAACTTCCACGCTATTTTGTGCATACAAAACAGAGAATTTGGATATTTCAATATTTATATATAAATATAATGAATATAATATTGATTTTTTTTTTTTTTATTAAAAATGAGTAAAAATGATTAATCAATTAATTAATCCTATCACAGCCTTGTCAGTTGAAAAGTGTCCGTGTGCTCCACGTTTGGACCTATTTTTTTTAAAGTCTTTCCTGTAATGATTATTTTCATGATCGATTCATCTGTTGACCATTTTCTCCATTAAAGGGATAGTTCGGGATTTTTGACATGAATCTGTATGGCATCCCCATCACCAGTGTCATGCAATCACACTGACTTACCCCTGGCAGCGTCCTGTGAGCAGAGTTCTCGTCCAGCTTCGGTCAAGCCGAAAGTCGTCC
>JAJHUR010122116.1:388-10451 GCA_027495735.1 Lutjanus campechanus | reverse complement strand
TTTTATACCGCTGGAGCAGCAGGGGCGGGGTTATGCTGAAAAGGCGGCCGCGTGTCATCACGCGGCCGCCCTTTCAGACACGCCCATAAAATCCTGAAACACAGAAATCTTGAAACGCAATCTTAAGTCTAGCTCCACAATTCCGTTCTAAATAGTTAGGGGGCTCTTTACACGTTTTGAACAATACATTTATGACGTATATAATGTGTTTAGAAGAAAATGGCAGAATTCCCTTTACACGCTCTTTAATTTTTATCTTTTTTTCCCCCCAAAACTATTTTCATACATGTAGCTTAGCAGCCTCCAGCTTCATCATCAAGCCTCTGCAGAAGCCTGATAACCACCTGAGCCCCGTTTCCCACAGCCTCCTTAGTGCTACGTGCTTCGTAAGACGTACCTTAAGTTCTCCCTTAAGCTTACAGGCTGTTTCCTGGAGTCTCCTCAGCTCAGGTACACCTTCTGAAAGGTTTAGCTTTGGAGGGGCGGTCTGAACCAGTCGTCAGGTGTCTCTTAGTGATGCGCTCTGTCCTGTCATCACAGTTTTAGCTTTATTAGGCCAACATTGTGCTTTTTACATGGACAGTTGTAGTATAGTTCACATTTAGACTACCTGCGCAAATTAAATCATCAGTTCAAAATTAACTTCATGAAAATTAATTATGAAAATAATGTTTCTGTGCAGAACACATCAAGAGGATGTTGTCATTTAATCTGCTTATTTTTATCATGATGGCAGCCTAATGAAATATAGAACCTCTCTGTAACACTAATCCAATTTGTGAAAAATGGTGGAATTTTATCTAATTTCTTTTTTTATGTAATGGAGCAAACTGAGGACATGGCTTTCCTGACTGTCTGCTTAGGTCATAGCAGCCTGAGACCTGAGAGCTGAACACCACCAGCAGAGGAGCACACACACACACACACACACAAACAAAATCATTCACCCATTCAGCTGTATCATTTATTATGGCCTTTCAAACAGCGTCAGACTGTGTCATATGTCCCGATTGATAGACTGGACTCTTAAATAGATGAAGCAGATGATCTTTAGTGATCATAGCTTCCTTTGCTGTAATATTAGATTGAGATAAAATGATTATGGCAACACTTGTTATATTAAAATGTCATTTATGAGCCTTTACAAGCGATCGATCAATGCATGCACTGCGGCAAAAGACAGCTGACAGCTTACGATGTAGCTCAGCAGCTCCTCATTAAGGGCACCCGCTGAGGGACAGTCTGGTAAACACTCACAGGAAAAGACGTTCCTCTGCTAAGGCGTGCATTAGAAACCCTCATAGAATGCTAAAGAACTGTACACTGAAACTGGGAAATGCAGCCCTGATCAGTTGAATCAGGTGTGTTGGAGCAGATAAAACATCTAGAACATGCAGGACAGTGGGCCCTGAGGACCCGAACTGGGAAAAACTGGTTTAATCTATCTAAAGAAAATTAGTTGCCAACTATTTTGAAAATCGATGAACAGTTTCAGTCATTTTTCAAGCAGAAATTTAAAACATTTGCTGGTTTCAGCTCCTTAAATGTGAAGATTTGCTGCTTTTCTTTATTTCTCTTTTTTCTTTTTTCTTTTTTTAAATTATGTTTATTAGAGATTAGCACAACAATGAGCTTATGTCATTATAGATATTTCACCTCTCCCTGTTATTCCCACCTACACAAGAGAATTTCTACCCATAACCCAGCATGTACAAAGTCCTAACATGATGGGTGTTTTTTCCAAAACAAATTTGTAGAGAGAAAAAAAAAAAGTTTGGTGGAGGGAACCTTTTAACTAGGATACCACTGGATCCCAATTTAAAAGAAATTCAGTTCCTGAAGAGTGTTTTGGACTGTTGAATGAATAAAAGAAGCAAAGTAAAGATGTCACTTTGGGCTCTGGGAAATTGTGATGGGCATTTTTCTTTTTTTGACGTTTTATAAACTAATTATTACTATTAGTGCTAACGACTAATTGATGAATCATAAAGATGATCAGCAGATTAATCAATAATGAAAATAACTGTTTGCTGCAGTCCTAATGATGATAAAGAACATTTGTGATTAAAGTTTTTAACTTAACAAACAAACAAACAAACAACAAACAACAACAAAACAAAGGGGGTGAAATTACAAACAGGTTGGATATATTCATGTACATCGGATACATTCATATTTATTTGTACTGTAAATGCATTTACCCACATATACTGTACATTCACACACACACATACAGTATGTGTTCAATGGAAACTTCCACTGACAGTGCAGGAAGTGGTTTAACAGTATACAGTGTTGCAGTGACTACATGCTGTGGTAGTACAGTACAATGGTGCATAAGCTGCCACATGGGTTTCCATGCAGTCTCATACAGCAGGAAGCAAAAGTAGAAGCAGTAAAAGTAGAAAAACTGCGCCAGTTGTGGAACACCCGAAAAAAAAAACCTCATCTGTTTGGAATATTCCATGGGTGAACAGGTGAATTAGAAACAGGTGACAGTCTCATGATCGGGTATTAAAGGCGCATCCTCGAAAGGCTCAGTCGTTCACGAGCATGGACGGGGCGAAAATCTGTGAAAACCTGCGCAGGCAAACAGTCCAACAATTAAAGAACAACGCTTCTTCTTCTTCTGCTAATATTAGTTCAGACGGCAAAAACTTAAAAACTCTTCATATATTTGGTCTGTAAAAATCTAAACTTGTGAAGGAACTAGTAAAGCTGCCACATAAATGTTGTGAAGTTAAAAATCTGATATTTCCCTCTGAGACAGCAGAAGTACAAAGACGCATGAAAGTAAAAGACTCAAGCGAAGAACAAGCACTCGACTAAATCTAATAAGTTACATCAATCCACTGATTTTTAATTTTTTTAGGGCCTGTTTTTACTGATTTACATGTTCAGTACTTTACTGATGGATCTGCCACAGAACACAGGTTAGAGAAGGTAGGTCAATAAGAAGGAACTCTTATTCTTATTCTCCAAGTTCTCGGAGTTTCAGTGTCCGTCTGTGGGGTATACACTATGGAGTCTTTCCATCATTTTTTTTTTTCCCGAACAGATGCTCTTTCATGTGGTACAGAGGAGGAAGGCATTACTAAACTACTAAATCCAGCTCAAGTACAAGTTTGTTTATTTATCTGTTCTGCATACAGAGGATCCTCTGCGTCCTCAATGTGAATTCATTTACATTACTAGGATGTTTCTCTTGGGGCCAGAAATGCAAACAAGCTCCTCTGAATGACAACATCACGTTAAATATTTAACACCACTTTGCAGAGCGTCGATGCACGATATGCAGGTTTGTCAACGTGTGGTTTTTCGACCTGCAGAGCAAATTGCATGTAAGACGCACAAACATCTTCAGAGAGAGAATATCTGAAATATGTAGGTGTGTCTGTTTGTGTGGGTGTCATGTGACTGTGTGCAGCTGCAGCTGAGGGTGTTATATTGTTTCTTCAGGGGACACTTGTCTGTCATGTACAGTAAGAATACTTCTCCACGGCTAAACGGGTGTCATGTTGACACACACACACACTCATTCATCCAGAACATGCACATTTATGATCATGTCTTAGATTATGTACATATGACGCAGGCCGCAGTGCATCACACAAACAAGCCACTGTTGCTCATATATACATCAAACACATGTTCTGCAGGCAACAACACAAATCCCTATATGCAGACACACAAAGATCTGTGTGTTTTCTTTCTTTTATCCACACATGTAGGAGCCGCAGCAGCAGCAGCAGGTCACATGAAATGCATCTCAACTGACCTATTTATCATGTGGATGTGCATTAAAAGTCTTGTGCGCGACCTTTACTGTCCTGCCTGACCTTTACGTGCCAACTCAGGAAAAAGTACCGATGTTGTTTTTCAGAACGTTAAACCTTCAGCAGAACTTCCTTGATTAAACAGGACACCAGCGAGACAGCTGAACAGAGAATTGAGAATTCCACAACTTTTCACAAGATTCCCGATGTTGAAACTGACTTTTCTTTTTCTCCATAAATGTACACTCGCCTTTTCTTTTAACAACACACAGTAAGCTTTTGGGAACTGAGGACACTAATTGTTGAACTTTTGAAAGTGAAATTCTTTCTCATTCCTGCTTTATATACGGCGTCAGGTGCTCAACAGTCCGGGGTCTCTGTTATCGTATTTTGTGCTTCATAATGCACCACACATTTTCAGTGGGAGACAGGTTTGGACAGCAGGCAGGTCAGTCTAGTACCTGAACTCTTTTACTACAAAGCCACGCTGAAAACGGACACAGGGACGTCTCTGAGATGCACCTTTCAGCACTTAGTGGAGCCTTGACGTGCATGTTTTCTGAAAACAACCTGAAACGTGGATTTTTCCACTTTGCGTCAGTCCATCTCAGATGAGCTCGGGCCTCAGAGAGGTCTGCAGCATCCATTTCTGGATGTTGTTGATGTTCGTCTTTCTCTTTGCATGATAGTATTTGCATATTAGTGGCTTGAGCCTGTCTTTGACTGTACAGTAAGTCACTTCATCTGCCCTCAGAGTGCAAATAAGGTCTCATAGTCAACACTGGTGACATCAAGGTCAACATGTCATTATATTATATATGAGATGATATATGAGATGAGTGTTTTTCCTTTGCCTGAGCTCCCTCTCTGTTTCTGTTTTTGTGTATGTTGTGTTTTTGTGTAAGTGTATGTGTTGGCCTTGTTAGTGCACCTGACACACACCTGATCCCCATCAGCTCATCTACCTGCATTATAGCGTAGCTTCTTTGCACTGTAAAAAAGAAAAAGTTGATAAAACTTTTTTTTAAATTAAAGCAGCCAACTGCAAAGCCTTTTTGAGTTTATTCAACTAAAGGCTGATTAGTTGTGTCAACTTAGCTTAACATTACTATTCTGATCTACTCATGTACTTACGTTATAAAAATTTAAATGATTAAATGATATGAACTGAAAGCTGCGTGTTCTTATGGACTGAAAGTTTGTCTCCTCACAGTAAGAGGAAATCCACCAGCTGTCTTGACGCCTCACTATATTTTGAATTAGACGTGGTGCACATACGTGTGTGTTACTTATAAGCTCTGGATATTCTCTTGAGACATACGTTTCAAAGTAAAGAACACCTGCAAGCAATCATGTGAATAGTAATGTCAAGTTTGACAAACTTAATATACAACTTTGAGTGAACTTAAATGCACGAGCAGATGTGACTGGTAATGTTGAGTTTGACAGATTTAAAGCCAAGAAATAGTAAAAATGCATTTATGATATCAAAGTTTAATTTCTCATCAACTATCCACAAAGATCTGGATAAAAAATGAGCAGTCATAACTGTTAGAAAACAGCTCTTTTTGCTGTTTAGAGCTTTTTTTTAGAGTGTGTGGGCGTGTCAGCTCACATTTGATTGACAGCTGCCTCAGGAGTCCTCACATGTCCTGCTGTGGACCGCTGTAGACACAGGCACTGGGTTTAAGTGTGCGCTTTACTTTGTTGTCAGGCAGCATTTAACAGTGTGGAACTGAAGCCACCGACTCCACAGACAGAAACTTTTTACCTCACTGGAAGCACAGTCGTAGGAGTTTGTGTTTGTTAGTTAATTTGCGTTATTGCTTGACCTCAGTGTGACTCTTAACACGTTTGCTCAGGTCTGAACTAACATTACGTGCTGCGGAGTGATGCAGCTGTAGACCAGCAGCTCCCACATCCTGCAAGGGAAAATAGCTGCGAAGGGATTCTGCATTTTAACTGCCGGCTTTGAGGTTTTGAAGGAATGACAGAAATGAAATGAAAGTGACGTACTATCATAGCCTTGTGGTGAACTGCAATCAGAACTGAAACACTCAGTTTGACCCACATTGACACATTTCTGTGGTTATTAATCATTGATGACAAAGAAAATATCAGCTGAGATCGAACCTGTGAAAACAAAACAGTTGGACTGAGATAACCGGGAAGATAAAACTCAACTAGGTCTGCAATTAAAAATATTACTGCTATAAAAGAATAGTGATAAAACAATATAGACATGACCTGAAGAAATCCTACTGGAGTAAACATTAAAGGGACAGTTCAACCCAAAATAAAAAAATACACGTTTCTTTTGGCTTGTTTATCCATCAAGATTGTTTTGGTGTGAGTTGCAGTTCTAATAGACAGAAAGTAGTTCCTACATGAAACTGATCACAACAAGGTGTGTGGATTATCTCGAGAAACCAAGTCATGATTTCAATTTTTCAAATGTATTTTTTTTGGTGCTTTGAGCACCACACGTCAAGTGCCATTTAGTCCCATTATACTGGAGAAGGCAGACGTCTCTTTGGCTGATATCTGCAAAACAAAATATGTATTTTTTCATTTTATAATGAACTGTTCCTTTCAGTGCACATGTGCTGTATTATGACAGTAACTGCAGTGGGAAAAAAAGTCTGCACACTTACGGAAGGAGACAGTCTTAGAGGCTTTATGCAGCAGTCCGTCATGAACCCCTCAGCTTTGGGAAATATTTTGCGTAAGGGGCTGAATTAAGTTTGAAACTCAAGGTCATTAATACAACCGTGCACCGGTGCATGCCGATAATTTATCCAGATTCAATTAGCAGGTCGTGTTTCAAAAAAAAAAAAAAAGATCTGTATTTTAACTGCTGGCTTTGAGGTTTTGAAGGAACGACAGAGATAAGTGAAAACCTGAGTGACATAATATCACAGCCTCGTAGTGAGCTGCACAATCAGACCTGAAATATTCAGTTTGACTTATATAAACGCCCTGTCAGCAGCCACGTTCATCACAACATTTCTGTGGTTATTAATCATTGACAACAGAGACAACATCTGCTCCGACTGCACGGGGGAAAACGAAACAGTTAGACTGAGATAACTGGGAAGATAAAAAACTAAACCGGGACTGCAATTAAAAAATATCACCGCTATAAAGAACACATGATAAAACAATATAGACATGACCTGGAGAAATCTTACTGGGGTAATCATTAAAGGGACAGCTCACCCCAAAATCAAATATATATATTTTTGCCCTGGCTTGTAGAGCTATTTACCCATCTAGTTTGTTTTGGCAGAGGTTTGGAGATATCAGCTGTAGAGGTGTCTGCCTTCTCTCCAATATAATGGGACTAAATGGCACTTGGCTTATGGTGCACCATAAATCATGACCAAGTTACTCAAGATAATCCACAGACCTTGTTGTGAGCAGTTTCATGCAGGAACTACTTTCTTTCTATTAGAAAGAAAGTAGTTCAGGTAGATTCTACTGCAGAGAGAAAGTAGTTCCTGCATGGAACGGTTCACAACAAGATCTTGAGTAACTGGTAACATTGAGTAACTCTGCAACTCACACCAAAAAAAAATCTAGATGGATTTACAGCACCACAGGCCAGGAAAAAGATGTGCTTTTGATTTTGGGGTGAACTGTCCCTTTAAAGTCATATCCAGATGCAGTCTCGAGGGCAAAAATAATCAATAATGCAACAAATATTGGGTTTTCTTCACTGCTCTTATCTTTGCTCTTTTTTAATCCAGGTTACCATCAATTGTTGTCTTTCACATTTGGCTCTAATGTTGGTCAACTGATATGTTTGCCTTATGCGTGTCTCTCTCCATCCCACTCATTGGACCTGAACTACCTGTCCTGAGCCAATGAGAAGACAACATGCGCATCCTGCCTCTAAAAAGTCCTGTGTGTGTTGTGTTCTCCTGTCTCCTCTGTGTGACACAGTTTAACGTTCTGACTTTTAACCCTCCTTCACCTCTGACTCACAGCTTCACCTCTGTGTTTGTGTGCGTTTTTCAACCTGACTGATTACTTGCTTGATTTGCTTTCCATTACGAGGCACCGACTGCGCTTCACGCAAATCCTAACAATTACTGTAATCAGAAGAGCGTGCAGATAGGCTTGTGCTGAGTTGGCAACAGTAAGCAAGTGCTGCCACAGACTGGAACGCAAAAGGTGCAGCTGGAGAGGAGAGCGTGAGGGCAGATAAGCTGGGGGCCAAACGGGACACATGGCTTTTCATGAGCTTGAACAACAGGGAGAAAGTAATCCACCTCCAGTTACGGATTGGCCATCTGGAAACTGGGCACATGCCAGAAGGGAACAACTGACTCTGTGCAGCTGTGGCTGCTCACAATGGATCACCATTCAGCCCCTGCAGGAAGTTGCAATGCAGCAATTGTAACAATTAATGCAAATTCCACCAATCCCTGTGAATTCTCCACAACATTGCAAGTTTGATCAATCATCGTCCCTCCCACAAGTTCCACCAATCACAGCAGTCAGCCTCACAAACATCATACACACACGTCAATAAACAGACTCTGTGTTTTATTATTCACTTGTTTTTGTGTTTTTATTTTTATTTTGTGTATCATGTGTACTGAAAAGAACATAAGATTCGCCATTACGGACATTTATTAATGCTTGTGCACTTTTATGTTTTATAATTTTCTGCTGCTGTGACTGAGTTTGAGCTCCATAATTATTTTTACAAATGATGAATATATATTTTTTTTTTATAACTTTTGTGATCCTAAGTCTTTTTGGTAAGGTTACTTAAACACTCAGAACAGAGTTAAAGTTGCCTTTAATTTGAAATGAAATGAATGAATGAAAAGAAAAAAGACATTTTCACGCGCTTCTGTAAGTTTATTGCAAAAAAAGCCAAAAACATTGCAACACATGACAACTTTTTAGAAAAGCTGCCATTTTGGCCGCAACAATCCCAAAAAATTTATAAGTGCTTTAATTGCAATTGTATTAATAAGTGTCAAGTAACAAGTGAAGGCAGAAACTTCACTTTAGAAATTTTGTGTATGAAATTTTATGTTTGCCAGGCTAGAAGAAAGTGAATCGGTGCATTGAATGACCACCAAAAAAAAAAAAGATTTAAAAACAAGGGTGGAAAATGTGCAAAAACAACAGATTTATTGGTGACAGATACTGTACATAATAAATGATGATGAATCTGGACTCTGACAATGTGATTGACAAGACTGCAGAGAGGCAGCGTTTGTTATCAAAAGCATCCTCAGTGTGAAGGCAGCTGATTAAAAGCTTGTTTTTTCACTTTAATATCTTATGATTTTAACTATAGAAAGGTAAGACACACATATTTATTATTATATGCTATGAAAAAATATGGAATTTGATTTAATTCATTACCATTTGGATAAGTATAGAAGATATCTCTGTTTTCAGTTTATTGTCTCTATTCTGTTTTCTATAATAAAAAATTCTGAATGTCTCCAGACCCCTCTAGCTGGTTACTTTTCCCCACCGACTGGCTGATGTTCTGGAAAGCCCTGATGACAAAAGCAAACAGATTATTTTTCTGTGTGAATGAAGCCAACCTTTTATGGATGCGTTCATTGTCGTTTCCATGGACAAGTTGAATTAAGATGGCTGCACCAACGCCATGAAAATTAAATTGTTTAACTTTTTTCGACTGATTTTTTGTTCTAAACAAGCCGAAAAAATGTGTGGGGAACAATAATGTTATTTCTTCAAATATGTTGAATACACTGTAAAGCAACAAAAAGTTGATAACACCACATAAACCTGTTATTAACCACCCTGCCAGATTTGAATGATCAAAAATATATAAAATCGGGTCTCAAAATCATGAAAAAATGAGCTGTTTTCTCTGCTCTGAAACATTGGGGGTGTGTCCACTCCACTGTCTCAGTGTCAAACGCCACTACGATCTGAAAACGATCTGAAAACGACCTGAAACGCGCTTCACACCCTGTCTTTCATCTTTATTGGACATGTCCAGACATGATTGAGCCACCAGAGCCAGAGGACGGTGACAGGATGGTATTTTTTTTCTTCTGTGTCGGGTTGTTGGAACTGAAGTGAGCTGAAGTGAACTGCTGGACTGATTTGGACTGAGAGAGTCGCTGAAGGTATGTTTGTAACTGACTGTTAGGGAGGGTGAGGGGGTTCATATGTAAGTTCGTTTTCGGCTTATTTAGTGTTTGGGGACCATGGCTCCTGCGAGTCACTGAGCCATGTTTCAGGTCCACACAAAAAATCCTGAACACAGAAGTCGTGAACAACAG
>JAJHUR010122114.1:5823-23469 GCA_027495735.1 Lutjanus campechanus | reverse complement strand
TTTTTTTTTTTTTTTGTCATGTTGGGTCTTTAGGAGACTTGGATTACACCAGATGAGCAGTATGGAGACATTTTATGTTTTTATTCTGTTGTTTTTTTACATTTGAAAACTGGTCAGGGTGGTCTGGTCTGGGTGAACTATCCCCTCAACCTTTGCTGGCAGTATTTGTCTTCCATAACAAGGAGTGTATGATGTAACCATGGATACTACTGGATGAAATCACCTGTTATGTAATAACGGTGAATAGAGCAGAACAGTTCTTTTTTATGGGAGTAAGGCTTATGAAAATTACTGCCTAATTACTATTATCAGAAATAACGTAAAATATTAAAATAATAAAATATTTTACAGAATGTATTGCATTTTTTTTGTGAAAGTAGACCGGAAGTGTTCCTGGTGCTGCTGTTGACGGAACACGGGCGCGTGAGAGGCGAGGAGGTAGGCTCGAGAGCACAGACAGGCAGACAGACGGACGGACAGACGGAGGGGAAGGCTGAACACCGGATTCTCCGCAGTCACAAAGGTCAGTATTTGATTATTAACGCATTTTCATACAAAGAGAAATTAGCTCAAACAGCGAGGATGAGGATGAATGAGCTGCTTCATCCACACACAGCGAAAGTCAGGTCCGCCCATGACTTCACCCTGACAGTCGGTCTTATATCTGCTTATTTTAAATGTATGAATACGTCCAATGTGTCCATGTCTGCTACATAAATGCTAACGGTGTTGAGGCGGTTGTGTCCGTGGTGGTGGAGCTGCTTCACGGGGAGTAGCGGGCAGGATGAACCGGCCTGTCGTCTGTTGCACCAGCCATCTTTACTGTAACCTTCTCTTTCAACCATCCTGCAGCAGATACTAGCAGCTACATACCGCCTGTTGTGTGTCTCTGTGTGTGAAGCCTGACATGTGAAGCCTGTTTTTTTTTTTCTGCTGTCACTGTTGCTCCTTCCTCCTTCCTCCTCCTCCTCTGCCTCAGTGTGGCAGGATGTAGCCGCGCCATGGCGTCCACACGCATCCATCCTGCTGCGGCTACATGTATGTATGTGTGTGTGTGTGTGTGTGAGTGCTGCTGTACATCCATGTCTCCACGGTGACCAGCAGCGGAACAAATAACCTAAAATGTTTTAAAAAACATCTCGTTAAATGGTTACATAATGTGACATAAAAGCAAGAAATCAATCCACGCCCTCCCATTCATTAAACCAAACCATTAGCTTATTATTTGATTGAGTTTGTGGTGCTTGTAGCTGTAAAATTGACACGTTAAATCAACAGAAAGGTCTCCTGCATAATTTCTGTCCCTGTTAATCCACAGACGTCACTGACAGTGTTGACAGTGGTGTCCATGGATTAAACAGAAGAACCAGTTCACTGCTTCTGGAAAGACGAGATGATGTTGCATTTTTATAGTTTGTACTGAAGTGTGGTGTGCAAAGCAACAAATTTGTATTTAATTTGGCTGTACCATGGAATTCATTCATTTATGTCTGTCAGGATATCAACAAGCTGTTTTAAAGGGCCAGTGTGCAAGATTCAGGGGCATTTATCAGCAGAATATTCATAAATGTGTTTTTATTAGTGTATAATCACTTGAAAATAAGAATAATGTTTACTTAGAATGAGCCTTTATATCTACAGAGGGATTTGGTCCTCTTAGAGCATGAGATCTGTGCCTGAACATGATGGGACCCGACAGGCTTGAGCTGGGTTGGGCCAGATTTCTCACATATTTCGTCAACTATTCTTTTTTGTTTTTTCATTTTTCTCCTCAGTTTTGTTGTTGCCAATTCAGATTCCCTCCATGTACTGTCCCTGTCACTGCCAACTCCTACTGTTTGGTACACAGAGGGAAGCTTGTTAAGAAAATATGCTAATGAGGAGCGGGTTGGGTTCGGACAGAATTTTGTCGGGAATGGGCCTTTTCAGGCTCAACTTTTCAGGCCCGATTAAAGTTCTTGCTCCTTCTCCACAGAGGCTGCAGTGTTGCGTCGCCATATTTCTACAGTAGCCTAGAACAGACAAACCAAACGCTGGCTCTTTCACATTTTTTACAGGTTTCATGGCCACATTAGATTCTCCTACATGCTCAGAAGGCAAGTGTGAGGTGAGCTCTTTCTAAACTGCAAGCTTACCACTAGACCATTGGTTGCCAACTTGGGATCTGGGCCCCCCTAGAGGGGGTGCCAAAAATCACGGGGGGGTCTCCAATGCTTTGTCTGCTTTGAGGTAATCAAAACTAGATTTGTTCATGCTGATTAAAATCGCAATTTCTATAAATGATAGAATGGATGAAGATATTCTTTTGCTCTCAATCAAAAATACTGAGCACATCTCTGTGACCACCTCTGTGATAATGAATAACTATGAGTGTGTGTAAATCTACGCTGTTGGTTGGGTGAAAGAAAAAACATTCAGCTTACGCTAGAAAAGAGACATTTATCAAAGGTAAAGGTTCTAAGAATGGAAATCATGATAATTTATGTTCAAGCTTTGGAATTAATCACTAACTCTTTTTACTTATGTATGGATGTGTGTGGGCTTCGGGGGGCTCAGCTTTTCATAGATACAAGTAGGGAGGATCCAAGGAAAAAAAGGTTGGGAACCCTGCACTAGACAACGAGCAGTTGAAACCAGGGCATGCCAGACTGGCTGTATGGATAGAGGAGGCATTACAGCCTCACTCTGGGGCATCCATGGCTCCAGCCATCTGGCCGTGATATAATTCCTGTCCTGACAGTTAGTAGGGGTGTGCCATCTTAGGCACCTCACGATTCAATTCGATTATGATTCAGGGTGCTACGATTCGATTATTAAATGATGCATGATCTTTTTCCCCATACAGGATTTTTGTCAGCATCCATTAAATAAAGTAAACAAACAAATTTACCTCCATTATCTTTTATTTATATCAGACCAAATGATCCAACACATTTCCCACAACAAAAAGCTGCTCTTATTACATAAAGTGTAATACATAAAGTGCCTTTAGAAATAAGACTTCTTTTAAAAACTTCAAACTTATACAGTACTGTTCTATATACATACATTAGATCATTAAACACTGCACAGTATTATACACAACTACGCTCTGTAGTCTGGCTCAATGTCCCACCTACAGCACATCTGATTGGTTAGAAGTTACGGGTAATCAATCAACACAGACACACTGTGTCACAGACAGGGTGAGACAGAGCTGCACCGGTGATCAGAGAGGAGCTGTGTAGAAGTTAAGACAGCTGATATCACCAAAGTTTCAATAATTATCACAGTGTTATGATCTGTTTCTTTGACGACAGCATAGTTACATCAGTGAAAAAAGTCATGGTCTGGATTTCACTCAAGACGATGTGACAGATTTTAAATCAGTCGCTCTTCACAGAGATGTGCTGCACACAGCAGCATCTGTCCTGTCTTTTCACTGCAGCTCTGCATTGAGATTTCGGTTATTATAACTTGTACAAAAGTAACAGTGACAGTAAAACTATGATGCTCAGACGTAGTCCGCGGATCACAATGAGGGGGGGCAGTATGGCATGACAATTTGCCCCTTTGCACCCCTTGTGCTGTAGGGTATTTTTGGACCCCAGAGGACGACGAATGTTACTAAATAAAATAAAAAAACATTCATAATTCAATCAAATTACTTCAAATTTATTTTAGTTGTGAAGATCATAGTATTAAACAACCCCCATTATTTTCAGACCATTTGATGAAAAAACAAGCATATTATGACAGAAAAAGTTTTCGTTTGGGGTCCAAAATGACCCCAGGACATCATAAGGGTTAAGACTAGACAGATATGACTAACAAAGACTATAGAGACAGAAGGAGACAGGAGGCATCTTGTACGCGATTCACACTTTTTTTAATCTGCCGAAGTACACACAGTAGGATACAAGAACAGCAGTTTTCGGCACTCAGCCTGTGGCCACGTTAGAGCTTGAGATCTGTGGCTGAACCTGACGGGACCCAATGGGACCTGATGGGATCTGAGGGGACCCGACAGGTTCGGGTCAAGTTGGGCCTTATTTCTCACATATTTATTTATTTATTTATTTATTTTCATTGTTCTCCCTAATTTTGTTGTTGCCAATTCCAGTTTCCCTCATGTATTGTCCCTGTCACTACCAGCTCCTACTGTTTGGTACATAGAGGGAAGTGGGTAGCGGGAAGAGGGTTCGCGCTGAAATATGCTAATGAGGGTTGGGTTCGGTTGGTCGCAGACAGAATTTCATCAGCATCGGATGTTGATGGGCTCAACTTTTCAGGCATGATTAACGCACTAGGCCATGTGCCTACAACTGAATCATAGGCGTGATAATATTTAGTCCAACCGGACTTCCTTTCGTGTGATATTGCTTAATTACTGTACTGTAATAACAGCACAGCACAGCTTGTCCCCAGTGCTAAGGCTAAGTTACTGGTTAGCAATGCTGTATTGGGAGTGGACTAGAAATTTTAAATTTCCAGGATCTTTGTCATGGATCCCATTGGTCTTAGGAAGGCTTAGACCTGATCATTTCAATGTTCTCACTGCTAAATATCTTAATTATCATCTAAGTTAGCATGGTTACCCAACACAGCTGCTGTTCTATAACACTACAGCTCTGCTGCTAAGGTTAATGTACATGTTGTATTAATAAGTAGAATTTGATGACTGAAATTAGTTTTTAGCTAACATTCTGCTGTTGTTAGACTAAAGTTGATAGCTTATTAGTTGCTGTTCATCCCATTATATTTATTTGTTTATTTATTTTACACAGTCATATATAAATAACAAACGCTGTAATGGTTTTTATTTTTTTATATTCATTCAGATTTGTTGTAAAATAAATAAAACCACCATAAATAAAATTGCATAAGTAAACAGACATGACGTTTTTGGGAAATAAAAAAAATGAACTGCCCAATAAACACAAACCTCTTTAGCATTTATTGCTCACCAAATTATTTACACTTTGAAAACAGAAGCCTCTGAGGGATGACCCTGTTCATGAGGCTCTTGATATGAGTCACATATTGTCCAGAAGCAGCAGTTTCTGACACTCTGACCTGACCACGCTGCCATGCAACACTCCTCCCCTGCCTCTGGAAGGTCAGCCAGTCCTTGGGTGTCGTTCCAGATCCTGTGTGCAAGGCGTAAGATTTCTGCAGTATGTATGTGGCAGCGATGAAATGCAGATGTAGCGTAGCAGGTTTCAGTGATGGACAGAGCAGCAGATCTGTAGAAGTCAGTGTTTACTCTGTTGAGAAGAGCAGTTCATCCATTTTGTTTTTTCAGAGTGGACACTGGTCAGATGTATTGACGGGAGCACAGTTTGAAATCCCTGCTGTCTTTATTTAAAGTGGAAAAAAGTTTGCCAAATGAATTGTCAACTGTCAAAAAAAAGTTCCTCCCTGTTTCAGAAAAGGGGAGACACCAGCATGTTGCTTATATTGTCCAGAGGGTGTGTAGCCATTAGACACAGCTGCCTGACGAATGTCACGGGCGGAGCTTAGCCCAAGAAGCAGTGATGCTGCTGCTGCAAGGTAGTGTCAAGGGGGAACTTGTTTTGGTGGGACATTTGCACGTTGGGAGGCGAGCTCTGGTATTAAAATGACTACATCAATGCAAAAGAAAGGGCAACAGCTTTTAGCTTGTCTAAGTTCGCACCATTAGTGTCCCAGGCGCTAATTTGCTGTTTTTAGCGTGTAGGTTGCAGCTTGGAGGTTGTTCTTGTTTCCAGGGGACTTTGAAAAAGTAGAAAGCTGGCGCCGCAATGCCACGTGAAGCAAGCAACCAATAGCAGGACTTATACCCGCAGTGTACATCCAGTGAATCAGACTAGACTGTTGATGATTATGTCCATAATATTATGTGTAATGTCCCGTATGTCAAAGAGTTGTAATGATTGTAACACACGGAGAGACAGACAGAGACTGAACGAACAAAGCAGATCTGAGCTGAACTGGAGCTCGGCTTCCCAGGCCTCTGATGTCCATCTCTGGACAGGAGGTAGATATGTTGTGAAGCTTGATTGAGAAAGAGAAAAACACTGGCTGCCACAGACTCAGCATGGAACCACAGATACTGTATGACCAGAACGTTCACAGACAGTGAGGTCAGTTCAGGCCCTTCTTGCTTACAGCCTCAGTGGTCTTATAGCATGAACCAGCTGGTTGTTCAGCTGGATGAGGGTCACAAATTTTCTGTAACCCTAACAATTGATAATCATTAATCAATGATAAGATGCAAAACAGACTTTTTTCTCTTATTTTCATGTTGTTGTTTTTTCTCTTTTAAAGTTAAACCTTAAAGTTTCCTTTTGGACAATTGGCTTCATCTGACAGAACAACGCCAAATGAGACACAATTATCATTTCAAGACTATTGATTAATGAGTGTTAATGAGTGTATTTTTAAATCATTAAATTCTTAAAAACAGTTAATTGATTAATGATTAACATCCCTATCCCTTGGGTGCCCTGGTAGCTCAGTCAGCTCAAGTACTGGTCTCATAGACCATGATGCATTGTTGTAGATTAAACCAGCCAACAGTGGCCTATAAAGTAGTTAAAATGAGCTCAACCTGAAACATCTACAGCATTAAACAGCAGGAACATTAATGCAATAATATTAATCCAGAAACATCAGACATAACAACACTGACAGGAACATTTTGCAACATGAATACTTTTACTTTCATTTTTTATTTTTTATTTGATAATATTTTCCATACTTTTACTTCAGTAAGGTTTTGTGAATGCAGGAGTTTTAATTGTAGTGAAGTATTTTTACATTAATATCTGAATGTGGATCTGAATACTTACACTCCTGGCCATCTCAGAGGAGTAACATCATGTCCGTATGTTGTCTGGACAGACAGAAGACATACAGACAGACCCTACGCAACTTGCATAGTGTGCGTCTAGAGCCGACTGGCTCTGGTCCAGAGTCATCCTATTTGTGTTTGGAGTCATCCTAGTCCACAGCTCTGATGCTCTGTGTGTTACTGTTCACATTGAGGAGTGACTGGATCTCCTGCCCTGAGATGTGTAGTGAATGTGTTCCTGTGTTGTGTGTAACTACTGTATTCCAGGAGTGACTCATGATGTTTTTCTCTGCCTCTCATCAGTCAGGACATGTCTGTAAGGATGGAAATGGATATCAGTGGAGTGTCCAGGGCACACGTCTCCATCCTTCCTGCAGCTGAGATCAAAGCTACATTAAAACCAGAAGCAGAGAGGCCTCGCTGTGCCAGCACCCCGTGTTCCCCCATCAGAGGAACTGTCGCAGGATACCAGATCCTCCACATGGACTCCAACTATCTGGTTGGCTTCACCACTGGTGAGGAGCTGCTCAAGCTGGCCCACCAGTGGTCAGAAGGCCCTCCAGAAAAGAGCCCTGTATCAGAAGCCGTGTCCAGCCCCATTCAGAGCTCCGTCCCCAAGTCAGTGGACCTGGGCATCCACCGGTCTTCACGGATCTTTAAAGGCAAGAGTCGCTACTACCAACCTTACGACATTCCTGCTGCCAACGGGCGGAGACGGAGGCGGATGCCCAGCTCCAGTGACACCTTCCTCAGGTCCCTGGCCCACGGGGAGCCAGCAAGGAGTCTGCATGCACCCCTACCCCTGTGCCTGCTCAAAGGGAAAAGGGCCCAGTCCAAGTCTCTGGACTACCTTAATCTGGACAAAATCAGTATCAAAGAGTCATCAGACACTGAGGTGTTACAGTACCAGCTGCAGCACCTCACCCTGCGGGGGGAGCGCATGTTTACCAGGAACAAAACATGAAAGCACAGTGAAGGCCTTTTTTAGGCGTCTTCACCCTCCCGGGGATTTAGGTGCTATTTCCAGCTCGGTTTCTTTCTACTCAGATTAGAAGCAGTTCTATAAGAAGACAGTCTGATAATCTTGTTATCTGGGGGTTTACCTTGTACTGTACACATAATGTTGTGAAGAAAATCCTTAAACAACTCCTCACATTGTACTGAGGGTGTTAAGGTTAAAATGTGAATTATATAAATTTAGCAATAACTGGTGAACCTATTTATTGACAGTGTTGTGTGTTTGTACTGGTATGGAGACGCACTGATGTATCAGCTCACAGCTGATGAAAGCACACATACTGTATTGGCTTTAAAAATGCACCATTGCTATCAGTCCAATAATAGTTTTACTGCTTATGTGTGAGGAGTTGTGTTAGTGGAAGTTTTGTCAGATTTTATTCACATTACGGCACTGCATACAACTGTCAAATTAGCAGGATAACACTTTTATCATCTTGCTAATTAACTGATTTTTGCTGTTTTGTTGCTGTCGGTCAATATCAATGTGTTTTTAAACCAAACCATTTATAATGAGTTGGGAATGTGTAAAAAAAAATTTAAAAAAAAGCTCAGTGATGCTCTACTCAAAATCTGTGTATTAAAGGACAGGCAAGTCCATTTTAAAACTTACATGTTGTGTTGCTTACATGTAGGGATGCACCGATACCAAAACCAGCATCGGGTATCATTCAGATATTGTCCTCCTGTACTCATACTCATACTCATAAAACAAAACTACTCTGATACCCCACACTTGATACCACATCATGAAAAATAGCTGCTTGACATAACGAACTTCTAAAGATCCAACACAACATAGAGTTCAAGGGGTTTGCTGATGCTTACCCTCTTTTTTCATTGTGCCATCTTTATCAGACTTGCTGTCCTCAAAATCATCCACTAATTACTGCAGCAGCGTTGGAAACTGTAAAATTCCATGTAAGTCCATGTAAAACTGAAACAACCTCACAGAGTGCACCTGTAGACCGCAGCCAGTCGCTGTCCAGTAAGTCCTAGTGGGCGTAAACTAGTCAAATCCCTCGACTAATTAATCCAGAGATGAAGAAAAAACACAGCTGCCACCAGTCTGTAACCATCGTTTCTCAGGCTGCAACTCTTCTTTATTCTCCTCTTAATCTTCACCAACAGACACCAACCTGACAGCAGAGTGCACCCAACATTACTCTTTGGGGTTCACAACAGAGTGACAGGTAGAAATTAATTAGCTCTTAGACAAGAGGGACATGAAGAAGAAATTTAAATACTACACATGTACAGTAAATATGTAATTAAAAGACTAGTTAAAGTGCTGTAAATGAAATAATTATCATATGTAACACTTTTTTTGTACAGTAACACTAACTTAATTCTTTACGTCCACAATAACGTTGTGTAAGTAATATACGGAAATATATCAAGTACACAGTAAACTGTGCAGCTTAATAAGGGAACACAAACTTAGTAAAGTAACTTACTCTAAATAATCCAAAAACGTATTGTGTACAGTGACTATGGTTACACTAGCAGCAGGAAACAGCAACAACGATTTGTTACATTTAGAAATTGAGGAACATCTGATGAAAAAAACATTATAAAGTTATTATAAGAAGTGTAATGGCATTGTTAAGTACTCGTATCGGTACTCGGTATCAGCAAGTACCCAAATATAAGTGCTTGTTCATGTACTCAGTCTGAAAAAAAGTGGTATCGGTGCATCCCTACTTCCATATCTTACATAGTTATTAGTCACTGTTATCATCCCCTCTGTCCATACTGGTGCTTTTTAAAAATATATTGAAGTATTTGTGGTAACACTTTCTATAAAGACCACTCTATGCACAGTCATAAAATATTATAGACGTGTATAAGTTCAGGTGTCATGTGCTCATATGAATACTTGATACACACCTATACTCATGTCAACTAGTTGATCTAGGGTGATCAGATGAGCATGGGTAAAATTTGGGACAGGGAGTTTGGGGTGAGCGTCAGCAGGATTAACATACGATAATTTAGAGTAACATCATTTGTTATTAATATTATGAAGCTCAGTTGCAGATTCTGAGGATGATGTGAAGCACACTGTGGCAGAGATGACAGGTGTGTTATAGTCATTTTAAACATTTTTTTCAGCAGCTAGGATTGTCATTAAGCTGTAAGAGCTTAAAAATACTTCATTAGATTTTTTTAAAGACAAATTCCTCCTGCAGTGGCATCTGCACTCTCCATCATCTAGTTAAAACAGCTCAGATGACATCAACAATTCATTATCTGTGCCTAATCGGTGATAGAAACACATCAAGGGTTAGGGGTTAGGGTTAGGGTTTCCCAATACAATAAATGGAGACATTAACAGCAATAATGAAACAGACAAAAGGGTTGGACAGACATACCAAAAGAGACCCTTAAGAAGTATAGACACAAAATGTAAGTACAGGCATAGATTCCACTTGAGTTTTCCCAGGACAGATCAAGCCTGTCATATAGCAGTGGACTGTCTCTGTCACAGATAGGTAGGCACAAGACTACATTGGGGGAGGAAAAAGAAAAAGAAGAACAAACACACAACAGCTGTACAGTAGATGTGTCATACAAGTTATTTGCACTCAGCAAAGAAAGGAAATTAAAAACTCAGCTCAGATTATTAGCTTGTGTCAAATTTGGCATTAGACTGCTGGGAAGGAAAAGTTCTCCACATAGTCAATAAGGGGAAACCAGGTTCTGTTATATTTTTGAAGTGATCCTTTCAAAGTGGATCTCAGCTTCCTCATTCTTAGGCACATCATGACTTCCTTAATCTGCTGTATAAAACAGGGCTGATAGGTTTCCACCGTGTTAAATTCAGTCGTCATGCTAACAGTGACATAAATGCTGTAACATTTGACTGACATGAAGTGATGTTATGAGCTGTGGAGGGTACACCAAATATCAGCATGTGTGGATTAGGATCTGTTTTATTGTAGATATATGAAAACACTTCAGATATTGAGATCCAGAAACCATTAAGTCAGTCACATGACCAAAACATATGGGCCATAGTTGCTAGTGACCGATCTATCCAGGACAACTGTCATCAGAAATAGAAAACATTTTTGACAATTCAGCATTTTTTTTAAAAGCCCAACATAACCGATTTGACCAGAATATTTTCTCAAATATATGTGTTGTTTATATTATCTATTACTGTAACAGTTCATTTTTGGGACAGAAAGGACAGGATCTGGAATTTGGGACCACTGCTGTAATTCTGCCTGAATTTATCAGGACATCTGGTCACTGTAGTTAAAATAGTCCATGAAGTATCGTAAATCATTGTACGTGTTAAGTAAAGTCAAGTCCATATCGATGTGTTTCATCATAACGTTTCATTGTTGGTGGTTAGTAAAGTGGAATCTACTTTCATGCATTTAAAATAATCTATGCTGCGTTATTATGTGGGACGCCAAAATGCAGAGAATTACAAGTAAAATTTGTCTGCTTTTTGAATGAACCTCATGTCTAAATATTACAGTGGCTGCATACAGTTGTCGTTGCTTTAATCACATATTGAAAATAAAGCCTGACAAAATGTGTTTTGTCTTTTTTTTACTTTGAATATATTATTTATGTTTAATCCTTAAGGTTCCATCCTAAAGCAGACAAATTTGACTTGTCACACTCTGCATTCTGGTGTCACTTATGATGCAGCATAGATCATTTTAAATGCCTGAAAATACTCTTCACGTTTATTACCACCAACAATTAAACATTATGATGATTCAAGAAGCATCAATATTTTCTTCACTTTACTTACCACATACAGTGATAACTTAGGATACTGCGTGGACTATTATAACAAACTATGAGTCTTTACTACAGTTTGTTGTTTAGGTGAGAGTATAGATATCATATTATAAATTTTATGAGTAGATTTTCAGGTCTGTACTTTTGCCTGTAATTAAGTATGCATTACACTATGTAATCTACTGAGTTACTTTTAAAATGAGCCAATGAAAACCACTGGGCAGAACAGAGAGGATGATGGGAGAAATTTAGACTGAAGATTTGGAGAAACAGAAACCTCTTTGATTGAATGCTGCTATTGATAATGTATTAAACATCAACCTTTAAAAAGTAACTAATACTTGAGACTTGAGACAAGTACTTTTACTTGAGTAATATTTTAGTAATGTAACTGTACTTGTACTTGAGTACAATGACTGGTATCAGTCAGCCATAGGTTTTAATGAGTCATCTGTGTGACACCTGAACACACAATTCATCATAAATCACATCTATGTTATGACTGTAGATATAGTGCATCAGAAAGGATTATGTGTTTATGAGTGTGGTCATAAAGTTTTATGAATGCATTATAATTTACTATGAAGGCTCACATAACGCATTGTAGATGTGGTCTACATAGAAAGTGTTACTGTGTTTTTCCTCGGTGGCTAGCATTAAAGAGGTGTCAGAGAGAGTGGCGATTCACCAGAACACCCCAGGTCAGGGGTCTCCAACCTTTACAGTTAAAAGAATCATTTTTGGCCAAAAAAAAAAAAAAATCTGTCTGGAGCCGCAACCATTACAGTTGCTCTTTTCCCTGAAGATTTCTTGTTTTTTTGGGGGGATTTGGCATCCATATCAGCTTATGGACTCTCAAGAAGACTAGCCTTCATCACAATTTAGTTGACAAAATATTTTTTGGTGTATAGTCTACATAATTTGTACAGTTAAAGAAGGTAAAAATCAATTTACACTGAAAAAAAAAGTAGAGACACCTCAACATTTCAAGACAAGGCAACAGATTTTTGAGTTTTGAGCCCAACTTAAATTCTTGAGCTTTGAAGAAACTTTTAGAAACTCAAAAAAAACAAAAATTGTCAGTGAGCTGTGAACCTGATTTGTCAGGTTGTCGGTTAAAACTTTTTTGGCTTTCTAAAACTCAAAAGATTTCAGTTTATCCAAAGAAGAAAAATGAATTATCTGTTTGGTAAAACTTTTTCAAAACTTTGCCAAAGTCACGGGGAGCTAAAGAGCCACATGCAGCTCTGGAACCACAGGTTGCAGACCCCCGCCTGAGATGATCCCCTCCTAATGAGACCAGTGCTGACCACACTGTAAAAAGGGGGGAATGAGAATCCATTTTCCAGTTTTTCTAACTCAGACTGCTGAGTCATAATTTTAGCTTCAGCTGAACTTTACAGAACAGACTGGTGATTTTCACTTCACAGCCAGTGTGGACAGAATGAATATCCATCAATTACTGTCAGTCTACATTGAGCCGTATGTGTACTGTATTAAAATAAACTTGAAACACTTTCCATCAGACGGTCTCCCCTATACGTTTGCACAGAGAACAACAACTTAAAGTCAATTTGACACCATGTTGGTATCAGTAGTATAAGATAAGAAACATCTGATGGAGAGTTTGTACCTGAATGAGTGGAGTATCACTGCAGTCTTTTTTTTTTTTTGCTTCTATTTATTGGTTATTGTTGGGAATATTTTGGCTTTAGAAAACCATATTGGTGCCTCTCTAGTTTTGTACAAAGGCTACAACAGTATGTAGAGGTGTATCTTTTGAAAGCATGGACGCTCCTGTTCCAGCTGGTAATGGACGTGTTTCCAATGCAGAACTACAGTTTTCTGCACCTGACTGCACTGTTGGACATCGACCACAGACCTTCTCTGGAAACATGAACGCACCATGATATTGTCACCACCATGGCACCAGTTAGGCGTTAAACACTAAACCCTGTGGGCCTCTTATAAACACTGCAATATGTACATAAGCAAAGCCATGTGAACACTTAGAGTTATGGAAAGGTCTGTACACCCCTTTGAGTTTTTGCACAATTTGTGCTGCTTTGAAAGGAAATTGTGATTTCTTTGTCTCAGAACTTTTGTGTTTTCTATTACACTAAAGCAATAGAAAATTAACATTGTGTGTGAGTTTCTTCTGTGGTCATGGCATCTGTCAAATTATTCAGTTGTAGAAAAAGAAGCAATCTGAGGAAATTGTTGCAAACTGTGTGTTACTTTGAGCCCATTCATGGAAGAGTGCCCGGCTCAGAACCATGGGAGAGCGTCTGGTGTCTTTTTTGATACTAGCTGGGACTCACCAGAGTCAGAACTACAAATACAATACAGGGGCTTGTTATACCTTATACCTTTGTATTAGTTTTCAGATACAATTCAAATTTTTCCTTTTTAAATTTAGAATACTTTTTTGAAGATATTGGAGATGGTCCAAAACACAGTACACATTCTTCACATTTAATTCAATGTGAGAAAGTGAACGTCAGCAGTCACCATAGGTTATATGTACACACACACACACAAACACACACACACACACACTACTGTCTTGTCTTAAAAACTACTCAGAGTATTAGTTACTTTTTAACCGCTGATGTTTAATACATTATCAATAGCAGCATTCAATCAAAGAGGTTTCTGTTTCTCCAAATCTTCAGTCTAAAAGACTCCCAGCATCCTCTCTGTTCTGATCAGTGCTCACAGTCACCTCTGCAAACTCAGTCACAAATTTTCAGTTTACCTTAACTGATAGTTGAAAATGCTACTGATTCATCATTAATTATGTATAAGATACAAAACATGACTTTTTAAAAACTTTTTTCTCATTTTCATTTTTCTTCTGTTTTGTTTTGTCTTTTTTTCTCATTTGAAGATTTAGTTTCCTTCTTCATCAAATGGCTCCACCAGACAAAACAATGTAGAATGAGGTGCTGTCACTGACATTTATAGACTATAGATTAAATATTCATAGATACAGTTTAAATTGATTAATCCTTACTCCTGTGCTGCTGCAGTGTTTAGTTTTTCATCCATATATCCTGGTTTTCATTGGCTCGCTTGTGATCAGATCATCTGATCTACTAAAATATGTTATGTGGGAATTGTTTCAATTGTCTGATGTAAATATGATTATAGAGTGTGGTCTAGACCTACTCTACATGTAAAGTGTCTTGAGACAACTTTGTTGTGAATTGGCGCTATATAAATAAAATTTGATTTGATTTGATTTAAAATGCAGATGAAAGGTTCGGATATTTATTCAACTTGTACTCGGTACTCACTTATGATTTTGAAAGTAACTAAGTAGATTACATGGTGCAGTGAATACTAAAGTACAAGTTAAAAGTACAAACTTGAAAATCAACTAAATAAAGAACAAGTACCACAAAAAACTACTTAATTAAGTAACTTGAGTGTTTGTAATTAGATACTTCCACCCCTGCATAAATGTGCACAAAAAACTGTAGGCTGATGGGTCCAGTATTTTGCAACATTAGCTGTGGACAAGTGATCACTCACTCATGCACACACTCATGCACACACTCTCACATGGTGCTCTCCAGGCTTATGTTTGGCAGAGATAATAACAGCAGACAGAGACTCAGGATTTGACTGTAGAATTTATTTGACTAACACACTGATGCATTACTGTCTGTCCTGCAGTGAGTTAAAGCAGTATCAAAAGCATGAGAGCACATCTATAGTCTAAACGTGAGTTAACAGTTGAGCAGAAAAACACAGGAATACAGAATCAGAATCAGTACAAAAGCGTAGAAATGACCACTGAAACCTCTCCAAAGATGCATGTATGAGATGCTTTAAAATGACAAAAAAGACCAGCATGGGTCTCGTATAGAGAGCGACGAGTGGACAAGTTGATTTAATCAGCATCTTCAGTATTTCTGTTGTTGTTAGTCAAAATCTCAGAATTGTTTTAAGGAATTATCTACAAGTATGCATATGAATTAAAATACTGTACATGCACCACAGAGAACACAGTAAAGCAACAACAGGAACGTCAGAAGTAGTTTCATAAACTTCTGAAGCTTATTTTGAAAGCCTTATGGCACAATCCACATGTCCCAAACAGTCCATGACCCTGTGACTGCTCAGGTAAAGTGCTAGTAGGTGTTGCTTACAGGAAACCGGAGTGCATTACATTACACCATTCATCATCTCCTTAAAACTGGCTTTTTTTCTTTAACACGATTGCTTAATGTTTTTTAAACATTCATGATGACCCTGACTATAGTCATGTGAAATTTGGAGGTATTTAATTGTTCAATTTTGAAGAAAAATATGAATGCTAAAAAATAATTTGAGCTGACATTTATTTTCCCTGAATACAAAGAAACAGGCCTTTTTTCATTTGTGTTGTCTAGTGATTTTATTTTTTTGTTATATAAAATAGAAACATGTAAATCAAACTATTTTTAAAATCTTTTAAAATCCGTTTTGACCATGAAAAAGAACAAAAGCACCTTGTATTTCAATTTTAATTTCTGTATTTTATAATGAAAATAAAATAACCACTTATTTTTAGTTTTTAAATGCCTGTTTCTGAAGGACAATCCAATGACCAAAAGATACACTGACCAAGAAGAAACAGAGCTAAATCATTTCTGGTTATTAGATCATAGTTACATGTACAATAGAAATGTTCCAACTGAGAATTTAAATGAAAGACCTTCAATTTAAACAAAAAGGGCAACAAAAGGGAAACCTGAAAAGGGAAATAAAGTGCAGATTCAGTTTTTGCTCTCGTCTGTGCAGTTTACTATTTCACTCCTGAGCTGTACAGTACGTATGAGGGGATAACTATCTATTATCACTATCAGCAGCATTTTCCTCTCTAACAGAGGGCAGCATCTGCAAACAGGAGGTCCATCTAGTGCTCCACAGGGTGAGTCAGTATTTACAGTCCACTGCACCTCACATCCTGGTCTCCTCCGGTGGGCGATTCATGTAGTCTTGAAGAGCCTGATGTAAAGGCAGCCACTTCTTTATTGAAGCTTTGAGAGCTATGACCCATCTGCAAAGAAAAAATAAAAATTGTTTTATAAAACCTTATAAATATATTATCATGTCTTACCCCTCCCACCTCCCCTCTTTCTTCCCCTTCTCCTCTTTCCCTCTCAACCCGACCGGTGCCGTCAGATCACCGCCTACCATGAGTCATGAATCTGTCCGAGGTTTCTGCCTGTTAAAAGGAAGTTTTTCCTCGCCACTGTCGCCAAAGTGCTTGCTCATGGAGGAATTGTTTCAATTGTTGGATGTAAACATAATTAATTATAGAGTGTGGTGTAGACCTACTCTATATGTAAAGTGTCTTGAGACAACTTTATTGTGAATTGGCGCTATATAAATAAAATTTGACTTGACTTGACTTGAATAATGTGCAAACATAATGTGCTAATATGTGCTAACATGACTATGTTTTCTTTCTTTAAAGCACTACTTTCACAGAATTAGTCAACATTGTGAATCTGAACACAGTGTCACCTTTCATACTTGATAGTTTCCGATCCTCAGACACATTCTGGTCACCAACTATCTAAGTACTGAGGTGTAATGTCCAGCCTAAAACATAATGTGCAGCCAGTGTCACAGAGGGGGAAAAACCTCTCAAAAACTATTTTTATACACTATGCATTTCTTTTGCTGCCTACGTTTTGTGCTTCAAATCAACTTTATTCATCACATACACAGTCATACAATTACAACATATATAGTGCAATGAATTGTCTACATTTATAAGGGATGCCAGCTCCAGTTCTTAGCCAGCATCTTGGTCAAAGGACTGACAGTCTCCCAAACAATGGAAGTGAATGGTGACCAGTTTTCAAATGTAAAAAAACAACAGAATAAAAACATATGTGCCTCCATACTGCGCGTCTGGTGTAATCCAAGTCAAGTTGACTAAAAAATGTTATTTACACCGTGTTTTCAGCCTGAATCTTCACTGTACATCCTTAGCTTCACATGTGCATGCACACTGTCTGAACTGTGTGTGTGTGTGTGTGTGTGTGTGT
>JAJHUR010122113.1:3879-80155 GCA_027495735.1 Lutjanus campechanus | reverse complement strand
CACTTTGGCGACAGTGGCGAGGAAAAACTTCCTTTTAACGGGCAGAAACCTCGGACAGATCCATGACTCATGGTAGGCGGTGATCGGACGGCACCGGTCGGGTTGAGAGGGAAAGAGGAGAAGGGGAAGAAAGAGGGGAGGTGGGAGGGGTGGAAGAGAGAGAGAACAGAACAGAGGCAGAGAGAACAGTAGTAACAGAACATCAATAGTAAAACTATGTGTAGGTAATAGTAGTACATATAAATATGTAAGCTGTATGTAAATAATAATACTAATACTAGATGTTACAATAATGATAATAGAAATGATAATAGTATTAGTAGCAACAACAATGTGATGAATGTTTGATTGATTAAGTGAGTTATAATAATCCACAGTAGAAGGTGCAGCAGTGATCAGTGATCCATGCGTAGCCACAGTCCATGAGAATCTGCAGGATGACAAAGCAGAAAGACTCCGGGGAAGGAATCAAGTCAGTAACAGGCATTAATGGAACATAAACATCTGGGGAGAATTAAGAATTTGACCAATTGAAAATGTATTCATGGATGTTTAATTCATGAATTCATGGCAGTTATTGGAGCTCATGTTGTATCATAAAAAATATTAATGATTAATTGAGTGTTATCAACTATTGGTTCAGGAAAACACAAAATTTACAACCCTAGTTTGGAGAGGTGACTGACATCAACAGTTCAAAGTAACTGATACTCAGTAGTAGTTTTTCTGACAAATACTTTGTACTTTTACTTAAGTATATGTCTAACACCAGTACTTTTACTTGTAATTGAGTATTATTTTAGCAATGTAATGTCGCTTGTACTTGAGTATGAGTTTTCAGTTCTCTTTCACTCACTGTTGCTATTTTTTATGTATCTGTTGGAACTATCACAAGGTCTCATCTGGACTCTTAAATAAATGAAGCAGATGTTTAGTAGTCATGGCTTCCTTCGCTGGAATATTAGACTGAAGTAAAATGATTATGGCAACACTTGTTATGTTAAAACGCCATTATGAGCCTTTACAAGTGATCAATCGATGTGTGCACTGCTGGGACAGACAACTTACAGCTTACGATGTACTTTAGCAGCTCTTTCTTAATGGCAGGAAAGAGAAGGGACAGTCCAGAAAAACACTCATAGGAAAAGAAGTTCTTTTGGTAAGATGTACCTGAGAAACCTTTGTAGAACTCTATGATACATCGAAACTGGGAAATGCAGCCAAGGAAGATACAAAGATCTGGAAAGGAATAAAATGATTTGCAATTTATGTGATGACAAATTCTTAGGGGATGAAGATCATGTATTATTTGAATGCAAAAATAAAAGCATTGTTGAGAATAGAAAGTAGTATCTGCCAAAATACTTCTTTTATTATTGCAGAGTCGGTGCACTTTTTTTGAGTAATGTCCTAGTTTGTGACATAGATCATAGATCCATTTTGGTTGTTTAACATTTTATTGCTGCTTTGTTTGTGTGATTGATGCAGGGTCCAGAAGAAAAAATAAAATCTGAATCTGAACATGTGTTCTTTCATCAGGAGCAGGAGCAGCAGGACTGTGAAAGCATATCAGCAAAAATCTGGCTTTGGAAACTTATGTCCCCCTTTATTCTGCCTCTCTCGCCCCCTATATTCCTTGCTCCCTCTTGCTTACATATCAATAATGCATGGATGAACACCCGTTAAAACTGTTTTTTACTGCCGACTGCTTTTTATTTTTTGCAGACTAACAAATTTATTCATCAAAAAATCTAAAAACAAGTTGAGCAGCAGGTCGACTATGAAAATAACTAGTGCTTGAAAAATGACAGAGTGAGATGAGGTGAATGAAGCTGCAGCAGAACCGAAAATAACTCGGCTCTGAATGTCAGACAGACAACTGAGGAGTTTCTCTCTGATCTGGAGAGTTTTCTCTGCCATCAGAACTTCAGGTGCTGAATTTAGGTTTGATTCACAACTAGTCGACACACTACATAAGACACCTACACAGCAAATTCTGGTTCACAAAACATTCTTGGAACATTTGTATTTGTGTCTAAGGGTGCTGATTGAACATTCCTGCACAAGGTTTCCTGGATGTTATAACACAAATGTTCTGGGAAGGTTAGTTCAATGTTTTAAGTAGGTTACTTAAATGTTTCCCTCTAATGTTCCTTAGATGTTAAAATATCAAGTTTTTCCTACTCGACTGAATGACTACCTACTTATTATCACATTGTTACACTGTTAAAAAGAAAATGTTAAGAAAATGCAAACTGAAGACAACGTGATGCAATAGATTTTCTTTGTTTTCCTCAACTCTTGTCTGCTGTTGTTGACTTTACTAAGGTTTGCAAATTTAGACAAGAGTTCTGCCAACTTGTATTTTATCTTTCACCAAATTATGATATTCTTGTGAGACTAACAATGAAACTCTTGCTTCAATGCCATGTATTTCTACCTTCAACAAACAGATATTCCTGTTGAATAAACTTACAATTCTAAGTTCAGTGAATTAAAAACAGCCCATATGCTGAGACTCAGAAACCCTGTAGAATTTGCATCTATAGGCATTCCCACAAGAAAAATAAGGGTGCTGTAACTGACCCCTCGCTAAGCCCCACCCTCCTTAGTTACTGTTGCTACACCTGCCAAACTTTCCATTCTCGTGCTGCATTTATGCAGTTTACGGTGGTAATGGTGGCAGATTTAACATCAAACGTGTGAATAATAGTTGAAACACAAGGTCTTTGAATCCTTTGAGATGTAAGCAAAAGCAGCCTCTCATTTCTAGCTCAGAACAGTGGATTTTGTCAGCTAAAATAATGACTCACAAGCAGATTTCATCAGTGTAGCTGGCTGATGTAAGCTACTGCTGACTCCTTGAGTCAGGTGAGAAGTCTCCAGCTGATGGTGAATGGTGAAATACAGCAGGTATATCTACATAGATGACAGAAATACACTCAAAAATGTGGAGAAAGGAAGTGCAGGGACTCAATTAGTGCAGTGGACTTTGAGACCGGTCACCCAGCCAGACCAGCTGGACCGCGATCGTGGAAGACAGCCGGGATAAGAACTAAGCTTACTCGGCTTAGACCTGAGACAGCAAGCCAGAGTGAGATGCATCGTCATCAACCCACTTTGATTGTGCATCAGCCCACATCCTCCTCCTCAAACCCCCACAGAATAAATGCAGATGCAGTGGGATCTAACAAGTTTGTCTGGAGGTAAAGTTACTGCAGCTAGTAAGCTAGTGTTAGTTAGCCAGACATGCTAACGTTCAGGGTTTATGTTAGAGCAGATGAAGATAGAGTTTAATCCATTCACCACACATGTGCTCTTGTGTCTCATGTTTTTTAGAGACAACAAAAGACACCACCATTCAGACTCATGAAACGCCTCAGAGCCTCCTGCACGCCTTCAACATGCAGAGAACTGGAAGACTTGACAGCTCCAGTTACGGTTGCTAAGCTATGATTGGACAGTTGCTGTTTGGAGGTGGGGCTTAGGGAAGGGTCAACTGCAAGTCAAAAATCCTCATTATACTGACTTAAAAATTCTTGTAAGGACAACAATAGAGATAATTTATTGTCCAGACAAGTTTTCGTTACTTGCAAGAGGCAAAGCTTTATTTCTCAGCCAGATAAATTTGAAACCTTTTAAAAACAACAACTTTGAGATCAACATATGCTAGTTATCATTTTTATAGTGTAGAACATTTTCAGAAGGTTAGTTGAATGTTAGAGAGAAGTTACGCAAATGTTCCCCTTTAATGTTCCCTGGATTTTAAAATAATTTTTTTGGACATAAAAGTAACTTTTTCATGAAAGTTCCTGAAAGTTCTGTGAAGGTTTGTTGAATGTACCCCAGTCCTAGAATATTCTGTACATTTGCACAATATTCTGTGAATGTTGTAGGAGGGTTACCCAACAGGCCACCAGCATGGACCCTCAGGGGAGTGTTACAGAAATTACACCCCAAAAAATGTTTCTTATTGTGGTTATTAATATGTTTTGGGAATTTTATGTTGAACAAAAACATTCACACAAAGTTCTTGGAACACTGTGGGAGGATTAACAAATAGAAATCTATTAAGGTCATGTGTTAGCTGGGTAGATATGTGTTTAACTGGTGTAATTTACAATTTTTGCTTTTACAACAAAAGCAACCAACACAATCACAGACTCATGAGTAAAATACAAATGACAATAACAAAAACTCAACAGCCTGTAAAGGACAGAGAGGATTTTTACACAACAACAAAGTGCTTGGATGGATTGACGTGTTTGCCAAAAGCAAAGCCCTCCTTGCCTCACTGATGTGGCCCTGACCTCTGCTGGGATTTTTTCTCGGTCAAGGTTATGACTTTTTTTGTAAGCACATGTCCTCTGAACGAGGGGAGAACTTTTTTAGCTCAGAGAGAGGCTGCATACATGGTAAATGAGCTACATGAAAAACAAACATGAGTAAAAATCCATCACAACACTTGATTTTCCTTTTTTTTTTTAAAAGGTCAAGAAGTCAGTGAGGTTTGAGGTCTGTTTGCACTCCTGCAACAAAAGTCTGGAGTCGTGACTGAGCTGGTGGAGAACTGTCAACTTTTGAGAAGGAGTCAAAAGCAATGTGGAAAAATGTCTAGATTGTACTGGCTGCAAAGTGAGAGCAGGAGCCTGCAGGCAGAAGAGAACAGCTTCCTGTGAAGCCTTGTGGAAACACAAGAGCGATTTGAACAGCTTGTGGATTGAAAATTAAGTCATTTGTTGCTCTGTGAAGCATGTTGGGACCAATCTGTGTCATTAGAGCAGGAGTGGACTTGAGGCAGACTCGAGTCACAAATTTTATGACTTTACACTTAACTTGACAAAAACCAAAATAGACTTGCAACTTGACTTGAATGAGTGCTGTAGGCCGAACAGTAAGTTGGAGCCATAGATGACATTAAAGGATAACTTCGGTATTTTTCAACCTGGGCCCTATTTCCCCATGTGTGTGTATGATTGACAGCTATAACTCGTTTTAAAATTGGTGCGGTATTGAGGGACGCGGATGCAGCCGGCAGCTGCGAAACGAGTTATAACGGTAGATATCGGGGCAAATTCGTCCGTAAAAAGTTTGTGCATTAAACGTGCTTTTTTTCACCACAAACCGGATCAGATCACCAGTGTGTCTCGGTCAATAGTATGCTTCACTTACTGCTTGCTGTGTGTGACGACATCTCGCGGGATCTTTGTTTGTTGCCGGAAGAAAACAGGAGTCATGCTGAGAGCCGGTCAGAGCGGAGTTAGCTGTCCTGGAGTTCAGTTGAAAGTTTTACTGCAACTATTGAAAACAATGTTCGTGTTTTTGCTTCGCCGAAGTGCAAGAACAGGATGTCGTGCAACACCCCGTACAGCTTTCATAGACTGACTTTGTCCGACAGCAACATGCTGAAGTTGTGGCTAATTGTGCTACAACTGGATGCTAACGCTCCTGTCCAGACCCTGCGCCTTGCAGACCATCGGGTCTGCGTGCACTTTTCTCAAGATGACTACTGCCAGCCCAAGAAGAGAAGACATCCCATCCTGAAACACTTCACCAAACACACCTCAAGAAAACAGCTGTCCTACTCGCTGCAATGAAGACATTCTTCAACAAGCAAAGATCCTGTGAGATGTCGTAACAGAGTGAACGGTAAGAGAGACGCTTTGCATGTTGTTGACAGAGATTACACTGGTGATGTGAGCTGGACTGTGGTGAAAAAAAGCACGTTTAATGCACAAACTTTTACGGACAAATTTGCCCCGATATCTACCGTTATAACTCGTTTCGCAGCTGCCGGCTGCATCCACGTCCCTCAGTACCGCACCAATTTTAAAACAAGTTATAGCTGTCAATCATACACACACATACACATGGGGAAATAGGGCCCAGGTTGAAAAATACCGAAGTTATCCTTTAAATAGGTTGAAGTGAGTCATTTCCCTTGTTTTCGTAGCAAGCTTTGTCGTAGGCAACTGGACTTGATAGAGTTCTTGAAGATGTTTCGCCTCTCATCCAAGAAGCTTCTTCAGTTCTGACTGACTGGTTTGGGACTGGTTTCCCTTGTTCTGAGTTTCAGATTAAATTGGCTGCAAAAAGCCAATAAAAACAATACAAACTGAGGGAAGACATTAAAAATGAAAAGTTGATGAGCTGTACATTTGTGGTATCACCAAATGAAGCCATATAATGTAGAAATGTAACAATGTAATGTAACAGCAGCACAAACTGTGTGCATCGCGCGGTCACAGGAACCTCCGTTTGGAGATGCAGAGTCATTTTTCCTGTTTGCTTCAGGTCACATTAACACTTTAAATTTACACAGTGTGTCGACTACATACCACTATAAGTAGTATTTAAAGTCTGTTTTGCATTGTCGATATTACAGTTCAGAACACTGATTAGAAAATTGTTGAGTCTATCCTAGTTATCACAGAAAATCTTCAGTCAGTTACATTCATTTTACTTTGATTTGACCAAAAACTGAAGTGATGTGCTCGTCTCTGTCCTCATGGGACAGTGTCAGACTGACAGCATCATGTTTAAATCTGCTGCAGTTGTCATGTTAGAACAGCGTTATTCTTCTCCTGCCTTATTTGCAGCAACAGTGTTGCTTTATGCCATAATATTTTTTTATTTTCCATAGCTCTGAAGTGGGCAGCTCGCGATTGCTTCACTTTGTGCAGAAGAAGACTCAATTTATGTAACAAAAGCCCCTTTTTATGTGAGCGTGCAGAGTATGAAGAATAAAGCCTGAGTTAACAGAGAAAGTTGATAATCGACGTCATGATACCCAGCCGTATCTCAGGTTTTGTCGAGCAGCTTATGCAAAGAAAGTCTGGCTGTGTTGAGCTTCCTTTGTAGTACAGCCCTCAGCAGTGTTTTGTGGACTAAAGAACTAAACCCAGCCTTCAATGGGCATGAGGGTGACAAGATAATGACAGAATTTTAATTTTGGGGTGAACTATCCCTTTAATTCCCCAGATCTACTGTTTGAAACAATCCAACAGCATCCAGTCAAGTTGCAGGAGAGAACAATGAAGAACCACTGTTGCTGAGCTCTAGCTGAAAAAAAGATACCAAATATGATTTCATTCACGAACAAAATATGCAAGGTGTCAACAAAAATTCCAGTTGGAGACGCAGCAACTTCCAACCTCTGAATTACAAAAATGTGCGTGGACGTCTCAAAATGTACTTAATGGTCTTGTCATTCTAGTCTTACTTGGATCAAATGAAATTAAGCTGGAAACACACAGGATACATGTAAACGGCAAGCCATAATGGTTACAAATGCATAATTAAAGGTTTTTCTTTCATTTCTTACAGTAAATGACAACACCAGACTGTGGTAATGAGCCTAATGCCTTTTCAAGTGCATATCTAATTTTGCCATCCCTTTAATTAAAGGATAGGTATGTTGAGCAAGACATCGATGACATGGGGTGGGAACCAAAGAAAATATCCCAAATGAATTGGTGGGAAAATGACTTGGAGCAGACTTCAGACAGGAAATTAACACTGAACTCACCATTAACCTTCCATTCATTTTAGGCAGATGGCAGTGCTATGGGTTGTTTAGATGAGTTTGTCACACTGTGAAGCACTTTATTACAAACCTGCCCTGCTTGTGCTTGAGATGTCCAGTAAATTTGACTTTTTCTGGGACATTAAATCTCTGACATTAAATTCCATTGATTTGATTATCTCAGTTTCTTGGGAATAGAGTGTTCCAACTCCGGTATGCCACTTATGCCAATGTGAAATATTTTGATTTAATGAGAAAGCATGCTCCCCGAGAATGAATCGGAACAAAACTTTTTGGAGGGGAACCAGGGGGTCAGGGGGTTAAAATGTAAGAAAATGGCAGACATAAATCTGAAGTAAAACAAACAAAAAATAATACTGTTTCTTTCAGTCTGCAAGAGCCCGTGGAGTCAGTGCCACTCTCTCTGGGATTAAGAAGTTATGTGGGAAAAGAAAGCATACATCAGTTTGTGGCCATCAGGGATGGGAAACATACCTGGATAGGGAATGAGCCAATGTCTCATGCATTACATACCAAAACCGGGTTTAAGAATGTATGGGTGCATTTAGTTCAATGTCAATAACTGTCGAGTGAAGATGAAGACTGACTGCACGGAACATTTTGAAAACACCCATCCAATTTATTCAGTTCACATGTGCTATGGGGAGCACAACAGAAAACTTTCAAAACAAAAAAAATAAAAATCTCAGTGTCATCATCCTTTTTTTCAAAATTCTGCAGAAATTAGGTGACAGGGTTCTGAACCTGTCAGCTGGGGAAACCTGACTCTCACTCCATGAATGCCACTTTAAGATCATGGCCAGGGGTGGAAGTAACTAATTACAAATACTCAAGTTACTGTAATTAAATAGTTTTTTGGGGGGGTACTTGTACTTTTATGAGTATATTTTCAAGTATGTACTTTTAGTTGTACTTCAGTATGCAGTATTCACTCCACATATGATAATCAGTCTCTTTTAGACCGATTATTTTGGTCTAAAATGCCTATTTTCATGGCAGCTTTTCTAAAAAGAAATTGTGATGTATGTTGCCATGTTGTAAGCATTTTTTGCAATGAAATTATGGGTAAAAGTGAAAAGTTTTTTGTATATTTCAGAAGTCATCTTGTCTCAGGAAGAATAAAAGCACATTCTGTTCTGAATGTTCCAAGTAACCAAAAAGGTTCAGGATTAAAGAAAGTCTAAAAAAATCTTAAAAAAGAGTCAGTTCATTGAGACCCACAAGTGTGACGTTTCCATGGGGAGTTTCTATGATTGGTGGAACGTGGGAAGCTACAATGATTGGTCAGATTTGTAGAAAAGGTCGTACAGATTTCATGGAGACTGGTTGAGTTTACACGAATCATCAACAACAACTTCCTGGATTTACTGATTAAATCAACATCAAAACATTCCTTTGAAATATCTTTTTTTTTTTTTATCTTTTTACTTTTAAAAATTTAATGTCACCTGCCATGTAATGAAAATGTTTCTTTTTGTCAAATGGTTATATTCCACCTTAACAAGACTCTTCAGGCAAATAAGGCTCATTCTAACCTAAGCTAACCTTTCCATCACTGACCACAGAGCAAACTGCTCTCTGCAAACGCACTTACAGGTGTATACACAGTAAAGTGCATGCAATTCCTTAATGATTGGACTATACTGGTTCACTACAATAACTGGTAACATTGCTGAAAAGATAACTGTGCAGAAAAAAATCTATTCCTCTGCTGTATTTGTAAAAAGTGCTTTAATCTTAATTTGTTTTTTGTAAAAAAGAGTGTTAGGCCATTTTACTCCTTATTAGCATTTTGACAGTAGAGAGATGACAGGAAATGGGTGGGGAGACAGTTGGGGAATGACAAGAAGAAACAAAGGTCCGCAGTTCATGGTCAGTGTCTTAACTTCCTAAGCCATCAGTGCACCCTGACCCTTGGTGATTTTACAGAAGGCCACAACGAATGTAACCTGATCCCAGCAATCCAAATCTGGGGCAGAGAGAATGTTTGTTTGGGACAATGTGGGACACATTTACCAATGCTGAGAAGCGGGCAAAAAATCCATCATATTCCAAATCTGCATAGCTTGTGACTTTGCAATTACTTGCAATTTTTGCTGTTGGGGGTAGTGTAGGCAGCAAAGATGGTGACAAGTTAAGTTGACCCATGAGTGGAAAGTTTGATTGACATCAAATGCAGCCCCATGATGAAAGCCTTTGGGGAAAAAGCCATATTTGAGAAGTGTCTGTGCTGCTGTGGTTTGACTTTTGAAAACTAGAGTCAATCAAAATGTGGGACATCATCTCTTATATGTGGGACGTGGGATAAAAATGCTGAGCAGTAGCAGATAAAGTGGGACAACTGGTCACCCAAAATACAACCTGCAAGTAATACAAAACTGAGCCCCATGTGGACACAAAACACTGACTTCTGCTTCCTAAATAAAGAGACATAAACACCTTAGCATTACTATCACTATGTTTGCAAGGAGGTGGATAGTTTAAATAGATTTTTGCAGTGAACTGATTTTTCTATAACATCTATCTAGCCGACTCTCCAAATGCCACAATGTCCTCCCTGCTCTCTTGAGACCTGATCAGCATCCACAGTCAGAGCTGGATAACCAGCCAGGCAAAGCAGACAACTTCATTCTGTGTTAGTGGATTTTAGTAATTTCATTAAGTGTAAATTTGTTTATACACCACTGAAGCACATGATCAACTTTAATGATAAGAGCCTTGAAGTGTTTCTCTAAAGTCTTTTCTACTTGAAACAAGAGCCCAAAGCTCATTTTTACACCAGCTGATTATTCTGTCCATGTGCTGCAACTATTTTTTTTTCTTATTGTGATGTATTGTACTTTACTTGAGTATTTCCCCTCTATGCCACTTCATACTTCTATTCCAGGGAAATATTGTACTCCTTTACATTTATTTTACACTTGGCTACCTTTTTTTTTTTTTTTTTTTTTTACAAGAAACCCCACACATATTATATGCTTATGATATCATGCAGTACTACATGTAGTAGTATATGCAAAGTATCTTAAATTGTCTCCACATCAACACACTAAAACATAAAAATTTGTTATTCGTAAGTGATAAAAGAATCATCTATAATTACATTTTGAGCCACTGAGACATGAGTGCTTTTTGCTTTGGCCTGTAGCACCATTTATCCATCTAGATAGTTTTGGTGTTAGTTGCAGAGTTTTGGAGATATTGGCTGCAGAGATGTCTGCCTTCTCTTGAATATAGCTGAAATAGATGGCACTTGGCTAGGGTTGTTCCTATATGAAACTGCTCACAACAAGGTCTGTGAATTATCTTGAGTAACTAGGTCATGATTTTTGGTGCTGATGGGTGCTTTAAGCACCACAAGACAAGTGCCTTTTAGTCCCATTATATTCCAGAGAAGGCAGAGTCTCTATGGCTGATAACTACAAACTATTTAAATACTATAGGTGAGTGGAAAAATAGACTTTTGATTTTGGGGTGAATTGACCCTTCAAGTAACATTTTGAATTTAAAATTTCACTTATTTGTATTTTTATACCCCAGAATCTCTATTTTTACTGAAAGATCTGATAACCTCTTCCATCACTGCTTAAAGGACATTTTTGGGGACGTGAAGGCGCTATTGAACACTTTGATAAAACTATTGAACTGATGCTTCTATACTGTATTTCCCCGTTCACTTTAATGTACGAGTGTCTGGCGCCATCTTGTGCCATTTATACAGTGTTGCATCAGTGAATGATGATTTAAAAATCAGTGGATAATACTACCATAATAATGTATATTTAGTATTAGTTTCATTTGTTATGGATTATGTACTCTGTGTCTTGTCTTTTGAAAACCTTCATATTTCCCAGGCAGCTCAGGCCACATGGCGACTTTTAATTTGGTGGGAAAAAAGACTCAGCCGCTCTGTGGTCACGTGACCACAGAATAAGTCATGTGATTGAATCTGCAAAGGAAACCGCGCAGATACTTTGTGAAATATTCGACCAAGATGGTCTCACCTGAGAGCCAGGGGATGGCGTTCCGTGTCCTGTGCCTGTTTGCGGTGTTGGACGCGGTGTGTCCGCTGGACGGCGGCATGCTGTTCCCCCGGGAGTCGTCCTCCAGAGAGCTGAAGGAGCTCAACGGGCTGTGGGACTTCAGAGCGGACAAGTCCCTGAACAGGAACCAGGGCTTCGACAGGGCATGGTATAAAAGTCGTCTGGCCGAGGTGAGCAGCGCAGTAAACAACAGCGCTGATCAAATAAAGCAGCTTTTACACAGCAGCCATTTTGACATGAACTAGCAGAGTAAACGCAGGTGTTAGTAAAATTACTAATGAAGGTTCAGTGCCAGTCCGGTCAAACAGTCAGGCTGCTGACCTTGATTAGTGCCATTAACAACACGTGTGTTTACTCTGCTACAGGATTTCATATTACTGTGGCTGCCATGAAAAGGTCTATTTGTTTGCAGTAAGAACAAAAAAGCAGTGTTTAGTACTCTATTATATTGGTCAAAACACAGTAAATCTACTTAGCATACCACTGGAGGAGCAAAACACAATTAAAGTCTGTGTCAAAATAAGACACTGTAAGTCTTGTACTGTATGAATATTGTAGTGATACCACTGGAGTTAAAAGTTCTGTCAGCTGTTTAGTTTATAACTATGATACTGTACAAGATAGACTGATTATCATATAGTCCATTTAAACATAATATACCAAAAATACAAATTATATAGTGCTCCCAACCTTTATGACTTGTTGACCCCTTAAATCAAGAGTGGGGAATTATTTTTCATGGGGCGGCCCCTTAAGAAATTGATCAGGCTGCAGTGGGCCAGACACAAATGATATAAGGTCTTTGTAATGGCCAAATCTCTAATAATGGAATGGTTATTCCTACATTTTTTTAAGCCAGAAGAAGTAAAGGTATCCAGGATTTGCCAAGAAAATCACAAACACAGAAAAAAACGGAAAAAAACTATACATATTTGTGTATAGAAGAAATATGTTTTTATTTCTTATTCCACTGATCATCTTGTACCCCTCAGATTTATCTTGTGAGGTCTTGACTGCCAGGTTGAGATCCAGCTATTGCCATCGGAGCAAAATGAAGATCAAGTAAAAAACAATCCTCATTAACTATTTACTGTATGTTATTATCCTAATAACCTCAGGATGTTAAACACCAACGTTTTGGGTTGGTGAAATGTCCCGAGCACAGCAAAATAGTGAGATAAAGTAAGGATTTACAGGCAGAGGGCATGGCCTCCGCAGATACAGCCACCACCACACACTAGTGTGTGTGATGATCAAAAGGGATTGTGTAATATGAGTCTATAGGCTTTTTAAGGACAGTGTTGCAGATTATACCTCTTTAAATATTGTCTTTTCATAGAAGTTTTATTCCCCTAGACTGGACCAGTGATCGACATGCCAGTTCCTGCCAGCTACAATGACATCACCCAGGACCCCACACTGAGAGATTTTGTAGGCTGGGTGTGGTATGAACGAGAGGTGGTGGTGCCAGCCCGCTGGCTTGCTGATGAGGGAACTAGAGTGGTTGTCAGAGTGGGAAGTGCGCACTATTATTCAATAGTGGTGAGTATTACGTGTACCTTCCCTCCACTCTAGTCAGAGCTGGAAAAATAAGTCATCTGCATCACTTTTTGAGATATGACACTCATCACTTTATACCCACATCTAGAAATAACATGATCATGGTCTTTGCAGTGGGTGAATGGGGTGAAAGTGACGGAGCACAACGGTGGCCATCTTCCTTTTGAGGCTGAGATCGGCGGTTTACTCCGCAAGGACCCAACGATGCCATGCAGGATCACCATTGCTGTCAACAACACCCTGAGTCTGGAGACTCTTCCTCCTGGAATCATCCAGCACATGGACGACCACACCAAGTAACCCCATTCAGTTCATATGTGCTGATATGCTTCGATTCACATAAAACGATAAAATCATTTTTCCCAATGTTTTTATGAAGGAATCAATGGGCAGAATGTTCAGAGCAAGACAAGACATTCAAACTTTAAACAGATTGCAATCACATCTTTTCAGGGTTTAAAAAAAAAAAAAATCTTTTACATGTTTTGAGAAATTGAGAAACAGAACCAGTTATTCCTAAACTGACCCTTCAGCTGCTCTCAACACTTACACATCAGCTGATGTATCAACTGTTTTCATCGGTTTCACTTTGGCTTCAATTGTGACAAAGCTTTTACACTTCAGTTGTTGGTTCAGCTGTGTTCACACTCACACTTCAACTGTTTTTATTCTTTAAAATACAGGTGACACTCAGCAACTTAAAGAGAAGCGTTTCCACTTTTCATGTGGATGTCCAGTCAGTGTTAAAGGTAAATACAGTCAACTGAAGCAAGAAATTCAGTGCGTGCTATAATGGTGGAGAAAGCTGAGTTCTAATGCTGCAAAACCTGTTGTTCCACTGACATTATTTGATGCAGTAAGAGCTACAGGCTATTTCAGCTCGGATTTCTAATCTCCACCTCTGGGTAGCCATGGGGCGTTCTAAATGAGTATTTCTGTCACCTAACACTATATTCTGGTTAACAAAATAATAACTATAGACTAGGGTGGCGATAACATGGCAACGTGGGTGTGGGCATCAGAAACTTGACTGCAGTGCATCCTGGTACATGTAGGCACTGCTGCACAGTTCTGCAGGCAGGAGAACTCAGTTTCTCAAGCATAACACACACTGAGGAATTTATTGCTTTAATTGACTTCATTTCCCATCAACACTGACTGGACATCTTTATGACAGTTGCTATGTTTACTATTTTATTATTGCACTGAAGTCACTGATTGAGAAACGAAATTTCGTTCTCTTGTGTTTGTAAATGCACAGTGAAAATGACAAATAAATATCCTTGATCCTTGATATTTCATTTACTTCACCTCCTTTCTCTACCTGAATTTCAGCTCTGCTCTTTTCTTACACCTCAGCTGATACTTCAACTGCTTTTAGGTGCTTTAACTTCAACTCTTGCTGCCATGCAAATACATTTAAAAATCTACAGTGGCTAATTTCAGTATTTTCTTTACTTAACGTAGTATTTGAACAAGATTAAAATGAGAACAAGTGTCTGTTTGTGTGTGTTAATGAGAATTCAGATAATGTTGAAAATGTCATTTCTCAACAGGTATCCTGATGGCTTTTTTGTGCAAAACATCTACTTTGATTTCTTCAACTATGCTGGCATACACCGTCCTGTATTACTGTACACTACTCCTCAAGCTTATGTGGATGACATCACTGTGGTGACTGACTTCTTGGATAATACCGGTAAATGAACATGTCTGAATGCACTGAAACTACTAATTTACTAAATTTCAGTTCATCACTTGCACCAAAGCAACTGTAAGAGTAAGAATCACATGCAGCTTCATTAAAGAGACAGTTGTTCTATTTTTGTGCGACATTGTTCAGAGTGTTGTTTTTCTCTGTTTCAGGTCTCGTCAAATACACGGTATCAGTCCAAGGTGCCACAGCCAACGTCAAGGTGACTTTGATAGACAAAGATGGCCACTGTGTGGCCTCCTCCAGTGAGCCATCTGGAGTGCTCAAAGTCGTGGATGTCACGCTGTGGTGGCCGTACTTGATGCATGAGAATCCAGGGTATCTTTACTCTCTGGAGGTAAGACAACATTTTTACATATGTGACAGCTGATTTTCAGCCTTAAGTTTTAGATGTGGCTCACGTGAGCATTGCCACTAGATTTGTGAGAGTAATAAGACAGTTGGCTTAAAGGGATAGTTCTGATTATTTGAAGTGGGGCCGTTTGAGCTAGTCAGTGTTTTACCAAGAGGAGAGCTGGTTGACATGTCCCCATTTTGAAGAGACAGCAGGAGCACTGGTGTAGGAGGCTAAGCAATATGCTGCTGTGGGCAGGGTCAACAGCAAAATCAGTATTAAAAAAATCAGTTTAAGTCTATGCTATATTTAAAATATTTTCACCACTTTACCTTGCCGGCAGAGAGATGTTTCTGATGGGAAACTCCTGTTATATGATCCAAATATCACTCCACACCAATCGAACTCCGTTGGGAAATCAGTCATTTTACCTGGCTGGTCTGCTGCTGTCACAAGTTACTTTTTTATAGATAGATGGATGGATAGATGGATGGATAGATAGAGAGAGAGAGATAGAGAGAGAGAGAGAGAGAGAGAGAGAGAGAGAGAGAGAGAGATTACATGACAGTGGTTTTCCATCTGAAAGGCTGTCTGACAGCAAGCGATGAAAATATTCTAAACGTACCATACACTTATAACACTGATAGTGATGACAAAATGAGACATTTAAAGACATCAACTTGGGTTTTAAAAAACTGGGATGGACATTTTTCACTCTTTTCTTTGTTGTTCTTTGATTACTGCTGATAAATCAAACAATATGTGCAGGGGAAAGTTAAAATTGACTTGGGGCAAGTAGATTTCTGACTCACTTGCCTGTCTGTCCAGGCAGGTGGAAAGAAGATTAATGTTGAACCTTGCCTGCCCAAAGCTGTTCGTTTCTTAACTTCTGTGCTCGTATCTGCTTCTCCAAACTGGGGGCGTGTCGACCACCATTTGCTGTAGGTAATACTCTCTCAATAAGTACCTCATACAGCCCCACATCAGATAATTCAAACTATCACTATAAGAAAATTATGATCTTTTATTGTTATTACTTGGTCATCTTGGGAGTAAACAGTGCTGAATGCACTCAACAGCATATTTATCACAAGAAAAAAAATCACAAGACCTTCACCTCAGCTTAACTTGGGGAGAAAAGTTAATTTGTGTAATAATACAACAAGGTAAAACAGCCCAATTCTACAACCAGTTACTCTGCAATTCAAAGTTCTCTTAAATCAAATGACATTTGGCCAGGTTGTTGTCACACTCAGCAGACAAATAAACTCCAGTGTTTTTATTCACTCCTAAATTTCAGCTACGTGTACTGTGAAGGTGAGCAGCTGGTGCTGGTCTCTCCTCTTGCCTCCTGTTCTCATACCTGTTATAATACTGCATGTTTTGGTAGAACCTCTTCTGACATTTGCACTTTAATATCTAGGTGCGCTTAATGGCAGCTGATAGTGAGGATGTGTACACTCTACCAGTCGGCATCCGCACAGTCAAAGTTACCAGCACCCAGTTCCTCATCAACAACAAGCCCTTCTACTTCCATGGAGTCAATAAACACGAGGACTCTGATGTGAGTACCACCAGAGGGAAGCAAAGACTCATTTAGCATTCAAACATGTCATGTCTAACAGAGCTAACAGACTGTCTTCACTGTAGCCCAGTCACACTGACATTTAATTCCTGATAAATTTAGTAGAAAAAGTGGATCAGTGTCAATAATCCAACCCCTGTGTTGTAGATTCGAGGTAAAGGCCTGGACTGGCCCCTGATTGTCAAGGACTTTAACTTGCTGAAGTGGCTGGGGGCCAACTCATTCCGCACCAGCCACTACCCCTACGCTGAGGAGATCCTGCAGATGTGTGACCGCCATGGCATTGTGGTGATAGATGAGTGCCCCGGGGTGGGCATCAAAGACATGTAAGTATCACTGCTCACATCTCTGTGACATTTGGGTGCGTTTTAGAGCCCAGAGCGGTCAACAGAATGAATGAGGACAGACTTGCTATATACTATATGGTGCTATCAGCACTGCGTGTGAAAACCTCTGCTAAAAAAAGGCCTCAAAAGAAGTGCCAAAAGTGGTATTTAAAAGTATTTCCAAATAACTGGGGAAAGGAATTGCAATAAAAAGCTAACTTATCACGTTACAAAACAATTTCCATCTAAATTTCATCTATAACCATCCGTTTAAATTAATTCAATGTAGTGCTGCAACTAATGATTATTTTTTCATTATGTTCATTAATGTAATAATAGATTCATAATCAATTAATCACTGTAGCTCTACTTAAATGGAACTTAGAGTGAGGGGAAAGAGCAAAATGAAGAATGAGACCATTTACAGCTTTAAGCCTAATTTCACTGAGTTTCATTTATCTGTGAACGCTCACGTGCGGTGCACTTCAGTGTGAGTCAATCAAAAGCAGGTGAGTACTGCGGGAGGAAACGTACAGAAAGATTTCTCACTTCTCAGCATCTCTGTAAACCTGTCCTCTGCCATCATCACCTCAGAATTTCAGTTTGTCCAGCACTTATGGTTTATGATCAGATTACATTCCCAACAAATGTAGCATACTAACATGCTAAGTTGAGGTGAACATGGTAAACATTATACCTGCTAAACATCAATCTGTTAGCATTGTGGTTATGAGCATGTTAGCATGCCGATGTTTGCATACATGCACAATCTCACAGAGCTGCTAGCACAGCTGTAGACATTTTGTTATAAACTTGTGTCAGAATACCTGAACATTGATTTTTGAGACAGTTTTGAAGAGCTGAAAAATTAAAGGACAGGTACACACATTGCACGTGGAAGTCTGTCTCAATACAACACTCAGTTTGGTCCCTACAAAGACAATAACTCTCAAAGATAACCTCTTGATTTGACTAATTCAGGCTGCTGAAGCCTTATGTAGCTTTAATTGAACTTTATAATGCATTATTGCACAAACAAGGACTATGGATTTAGCCACCAGCTCTACTGTTACCATCAACATGAGGAATTTTTTACTCTTTCAATGTGGGCCTGCGTATTTGTAAGTGAGTGTTGTTTTAAGATGAACTTGATGTAAATGTGAACCTAATAAATCATAAAATGACCATGGTGTCATCAGAGATCAACAAAACATGTTAAGTTAAAAAACTTGTTTCTCTGACATCAGCACAGCAGCTGCGGGGTTTTGAAATGTCTAATTTGGGCCAGAATAACAGTCTCTGTTTGCTCATTTCACATTAATCAGAGTTAAAATGAATGCAGAATGAGTTTCATTAATAAAGAAGTAGATGTTTAAAAGTTAAATCAAGTGATATGTTAGTGGAGTCTGGCAGGCAGTGAAGCTGGCAGTCATTGAACTCCAACTCCAGAGTGTGTATTTTCAGAGCAGTGGTCTTTTGTTTTCAGGATAATAAATGTAACTCTACATCAACAAATAACTGACAGTTATGAACAGCTGATCTACTTACAGTGGAGAATTTGTCAATGCTTGTTATTGTCAGCTTATGATGTTGTGCCCCTCCTGCCCTCCTGCAGCACTTCCTCGAGTCTTGGGAGGGGGGGTAAGGGGGAGAAAACTCACTTCAACTAGATTGTGTATCAAATAGGATTTCAACCCATTTCATACACAGTCTAATGCGAGTGGTTATTTGGACTGCAGTACTCATTTTGTTGCATATTTCTCCTTTAATGTTCTCTGTCAGGAATTCAAAGGGATGTGAATCCTGAAAACTTCCCATTGTGGTATAATTTAATGAAAGACCACTTTTTCTTTTAATCTGTTCCTGATGAGCAGGAAACCTGAAATAATTTGGTGTCTGTTGTGACTTGTGTACCATGCTGATGTAGTCGCAGTTTCGGAAATGCCTCCCTGGCCCATCACCTGGTTGTCATGGACGAGCTTGTACGTCGGGACAAGAACCATCCCTCTGTGGTCATGTGGTCAGTAGCCAATGAGCCAGCCGCAGAGATGCCCCCTGCTGGATTCTATTTCAAGTGAGTACTGATCATGTTAAGACGTGAAGCACTGAATCAAATACCCATTCATATAAAAACTGACTGATAACTTATCTGGCCCATCTCAGTGCAAAATCACTCATGGTTTTCCTTTTTTTTGTCTATTTTTAACTTTATTTAATAGAGGCAGACAAGAACTGGGCTACCAGGACACTTGTCTGTGTGTGTGTGTGTGTGTGTGTGTGTGTCTGTGTGTCTGTGTGTCTGTGTGTGTCTGTAGGAGAAATACTAGTTGTTTTGTCAGTCACAGCCTCTCCCTTTACTCTGTATGAGGAATGCAGTAAGAGTAGTCATGGAGCTTTCCCGAACACTAACAGAGCTCAGTAATAGCCTGAGGTCTCAGGAGCACAAACAAGGCACACTAATACCTCATCTGCCCAACTACTGTACCCATGGAGTACAGCAGAGTGCTGTGTGGGAAACAAAGTGTACTCATTGCTCACACTCAAGTTATGACAGAGTAAAGCCGTTTTGTTTAAATTACAGTACAGTATAATGCAAGTGTTTGGTGACATTTTATAGTAGTAATTATATAACATTGTAATCATTATACATTTGAAATGTAATGACCTAAGGGTGCTTTTTGTTTTTCTTACAGGACATTGATACAACATACTAAATCTCTGGACCCGACCCGGCCTGTCACTTTTATCACAGACAGTAACTATGCCAGGGACAAAGGGGTGAGTTTTTATAGCAAGTGAATATGCAGGTTGTACTGCACGATTATTTGCCTTATTTATTATTTGACACATTAGTTGTAATTATTTTGTTTGAGGTGTACTTTAAGACCTGACAGTCTTGTTTTTGCTGACCTCAGACTGTTGCAGTGTTCCAGAGGTGTGTCAGTACACAGTGACATCACTGTTGGGTGTGGTTAAACAGACACACCCAGCTGTACCTATCAGTGATGTTGTCTGTGGTCAAGACAGAGACACAAAATACTGCCCTACAGTCTTACTCTAAAGGTCCAGTGTCTAAGATTTATGAGGATTTATTAGGACAGAATACAGCAGAAATAGAATATAGTATCCATAAGTATGGTTTCATTATTGTATTATTATCTGAAAATAAAAAGTTGTTCTATTGTTCAGTCATTATCTACTCACCCTCATGTCAATTGAAGGACAGTCTAGTTTTTTAGTCCACAAAACACTGCTGGAGTTTCACAGGAAAACAGTGATGCAGAATCTCCCAAACAATGGAAGTGAATGGTGACCAGTTTTCAAACAGAAAACATAAAACGCCTCCATACTGCTCGTCTCCTGAAGACCCAACATGCCAAGTTGACTAAAAAGATGTTATTTCCACCATGTTTTCAGCCTGAATCTTCACTGTTGATCTTTAGCTTGAAGCCACATTCACGTTCACATGCACACTGTCTGAACTGTGTGTGTGTGGTGTGACAGTGTGCAAACAGCATGTCAGGACTTGGGTTACACCAGACAAGCAGTATGGAGGCATTTTATGTTGTGTTTTTTTTCTGTTCCATTTGAAAACTGGTCACCATTCACTTCCATTGTTTGAGAGATTCTGCAACATGACTGAATTTTCATTTTTGGGTGACCTATCTCTTTAAACATTAAAAAAAACACAAAACATTAATTACATGCTAAACTGAACTGAAACTGTTTTTTTTTTACCATGAATGAGCAAATATCCGAGATAACATTGTGCATCAGAGGAAACAACTCAATCATTTTAAAGCCCTGGAAAAATATTTAGAATTTTAATTATTATTCTGCAAAATTAAATATTCTTGACTACATTAGAAACAAAGTGAAACATTGTGTTATTCTTTATTAGGTGTTTAACAGTTAAAGTCAAATAATCTATGTAATCAGGACTGTGTGGGTGTGACTTTATCAGAGGCGCTGGCAGCATGAACAAACATAACTGTTGTCAGGTTCTTATTGGTCCACAGAAGTGTCACCTTTTCTCATGTTAGCCACGCTCGCGTCAAACCAGCGAGAAGGGCACAGACAAAACAACAGACAGAAATCACAACTTGAGCAGAACATACTGTAGTGTGTTCATGTAGGACCACATCAGTCATAGAAGTTGTTTGAGAAAATGTGTTTTCAGGGTGTTGAAGGGCAGATATCGATGATATAATCAGGCATATTGTTCTAAAATATTAAAGTTCTGCTCACTATTTAGGGGTTGGGTTACTTGTGTGTAGTAACCAGAATGTTCTTGTATATCAACATAATGACCTTTATTGAATCAGATAATGTGTCAAAGCGTGTAAAAGACAACAAATTGTCAATAAATCCTGCTAAGCTTCAGAGCTTCATCTGTTGGAATTCCAAAGCTCTTGTTGACCCAAAGTCAAACTAAGTTGTTGACATACCTCAGGATTGTTCACATTCCTGTGCTGTGAGGAATATCTGTCAGGGTGCAGTTAGTAGCTTAAAGGTGCTGATTAGTTTGGAGTCATTGATGATCTACAGCCACTAATTTGTAAAGAATCTGGCCGCATGAATACAGGACTTCTCAATAAAGTTTTCCATTGTCACCGCTAATACTAATGACTTGTATTTGTCCAAGTCATATTTAGTCTTTTATCTTGTCCCCAGGCTCCGTACGTGGATGTAATCTGTGTCAACAGTTACTTCTCCTGGTACCATGATCCAGGCCACCTGGATGTCATCCCCATCCAGCTCAACACTCAGTTTGAGAACTGGTATGGAAAGTACCAGAAACCCATCATCCAGAGTGAATATGGAGCGGATGCAGTGCCAGGGCTTCACAGTGTGAGGATTCACACACATACACATCCAAGTACCTCACTGTAGTGCATCAGCAGTGTATTTATTTGACCATTTTTTTTGTTGTATCCTATTGTTGCATCCTAAGGCTAAACCTCCCCACATCTGTCTGAGAGGTTCAGATTGCAACACTTTTTCCCAGAGACAAAAATCTGTCTTTTCACTCTGCAGGATCCACCCATGATGTTCACTGAGGAGTACCAGAATGTGGTCCTGCAGAGCTACCACAATGTGTTTGACCAGAAGAGGAAGCAGTATGTCATTGGTGAACTCATCTGGAACTTTGCGGACTTCATGACGGCACAAGGTACTGCAGCTGCAGAGCACAACAACCTGTAGAATCACAACTATTGTTTATTTCCCTCCATGACTGCAGTATATTGAGGGCTCTGTCACTGCTACAGACAGGAGCTGTTTTATACAGCTGGGGAGACACCAAAACTAAATAAATGTTTTGTAGTTGACTTCAGACAGTCAGTCTACTCATAAAAGTCTGTCACACTGACATCAAGGAGCACATGACTTAGTGGAAACAAAAACAGTGTAGTCTCCTCTCAGGATCAGGTGTTCAGTGCAGTGTGAGCAGACTCTGTAAAGGGACACTCTCATATAACCTGCTGATGCTTGTTTTGCAACCATACAGTTCATGGTAGGAGTCATTAATTCACTCCATGTAAACATCATAACATGATCCACGCCTCCACACACAAGGTTCTGTACAAAGGTGCACCATCAAGTCGAGTCATGATGTTGGCAGTAAGTCAGACAGCTTAACAAAAGAAAGTCTTTTGTCTGGACAGGATGTAGACTGACTCTTTAATCTCAGTATGAACAAAATGCATGATACAGAGTCACATTTGTCATTTCCTAACTTGAGTGGTTGAATATCTTTTGAGGACCTCTCTGCTCTGATTGTTCACTGCTGCCAGCTGTCATATACGGACTGAAACTGACGGCTCTGATATCATTTCTGGTTTCCTCCTCCCTTTATGGCGATTAATCAATAAAGTCATCCACATTAATTGATAATGAAAATAAATGTCAGTTGCAGTCCTAGTCTGCAGCTGATCAACAGGATCTAGATTAAGACCAATCCAGGCATTTTGTGATCCAGCTGTTGACCCCTGTATATAAATCTATAGAAACAGCAGAGAACCATGTGTCCACACCTTCCTTTTTATTTTTTAATTTTAATGTAGGCCTTAACAGTGTACTATGTAAATTGGTACTGCATATAATTTAAATAAATATTATATCACAGTCTAGACAGCCAGAAGTCAAAGTGTGCTACACCTGCACCTCAGTGCAGAAATGACCGAGTGTTTGATGTGGAGGAGCCAAAGACCCTCCCGCACAGATGATCAGATCTTAATAATGTTAGAATCATACCCTGATATTAATAACCAGGTTTGTTATGTTCCATAACGTTTCCAGAACATAACTAAAACCAGGATTAGTTTTAACAGGGATTATCATGCATATATCATAAAATGACTAATTGACCAGAAATGTTGTCATGATGCAGACAGAAGCTGAGTCAAGTTAAATAAAGTTACATTTAAAATAATGAAGTAATATTATTAATATTAACAAATAACATTTATGATACAGTCCCCTCAGGATTTCCTGGGCTGTCTTTGGGATTGTTGCAGCCTTAAATATCTGATCTCACAGCAGATTTTTAAAAAACTTGCAATGCATGTTGCAATGTTTTTAGGCCTTTTGTGCAATTAAATTGTGGGAGCAAGTGAAAATTGCATAAGAAAATTGTAAAGTTCAAAAGTTCTAAGTAACCTCACCAACAAGGTTCATGATTACAAAAACTTAAACAATGATGAAGAAGTGAAAAATCCTTTTGGAGCTCAAACTGCGTTAAAGTGATATTCCACCTTGTTAGAATAAGCCACTCAGTATGTACTCACCACTATGCCGATGTGATGATGGGTGAAGATCTTCAGTTCGCAAAACAATCCTACGCACGTTTAAAAAAATTAGTGGCATTAAAAGGAATTTGTGATAACGCATTATTAACGCATTAACTTTGACAGCCCTAGTTTTAATTAATTAATTAAAAAAATTTTTTTACTGGGGTCTGCACCAAACTAGCACGCTCCCATTTGTCTGAACACTATGATTTGTTAGCCGGGACATTTCTGTAGCACTACAATCCTTCATTTATAATGTTATGTTGTGACACATTTTACCTTTATCAAAAGTTTTTAGAATATGGCACTTCACCATATTGTGATTTTGATTATATATTTTTAATGACTGTAGTTGATGCTCCGCATCACGTTGGCATTGTTCAAACCTACAGGAGGTGTGTGAAAGCCAGCACTGATTTCTTATCAGCTTTCAAGTTTAAGTGTAATATAGACTTGTTTGTTAAAAGTGAACTTCCCAACAGTTGGACAACTAAAGAGACTAAATAAATCTCTTCGCAAATTAGTCAGTTTGCATAGTGACCTGACAAAAGGCTCCACTGTTTTTGCGTCCTGTCCATGACGAGGTTCTTGTTGGTCCCTCTTGTGTCTGCAGGGATCACCCGTGTGGTGGGGAACAAGAAGGGAGTCTTCACCAGGCAAAGGCAGCCGAAGCCAGCAGCATTCATCCTGAAGGAGCGTTACTGGAGACTGGCGAATGAAACAGGCACACTGCCTCCTTGGACCAAGTACCCCTGCTCACTGTGACCCCCACCAGTTGGGGCACCCAGTTAGGCTTAAACCCATGTACAGTATGTTAACACTGTGCCTTTGGGAAAATGCTGGTAAAATTTAAGTTTCTTGAGGCAGTTTGCTAAAACTCATACAGCAGCTGTGCTGTTTCTGTGCTCTGTCATATGAACCACCAACACTGCAAATCCACTTAATCTGCAGAATTTTCACAACATTAAAACAATATTTAATGCTGCTAAAAAAAAATAGCCTCTAGTGCCTCAACAATGGTGCAATTCACATTTTATTTGGATAGATGTGAGGGTGTGACTGTTTAGTTGTTACAGGATATTCTGACACACACATGGAAGGTGGTGCTTTTCATAGCTGTCATAAAAGGGTCATGTCAGAAACCTTCAGCAGCTACGTTTACATGGTCAACATTCCTTCAATCTGATTGAAATCATTCTGACTAGAAATTCCGACTTACTGTTGACATGGACGCTAAAAAAACACTGACCACTACTGACCAGTTCTGTTTCTGTCCCACCTGGAAACTCGTTTGTGACTCACTGTTTACCCCCACGTGGGGCAGACATGCACAGAAAGAATAAATTTATTCCAACCGGAGAGAAACAATCAGAATAAGCATTCTCCTCTGAAGCCGACGAAAATTCTTTCTGATCCAGCCAAATCGGATGAATCCCTTCACATGGAGGTGTACGCAAGGCACTTTTATTCTGATAGGACATTATTCTGATTATTAGTGGAATATTTGGGTCCATGTAAACACAGCTAGTGACTAAATCTGACCATTCCTTCAGTCAGCTCATGAGTACACCTGGCAGACAAAGCACATCATAGAACAAATCTTTGGAGGGAATAGTGTGGCAACTCCCTCACTTTACATTTTCCTTTCCACTGTGTGTATTTTAAAAACATAAAAGCATAAACTAATGTTTTAGCAGATTGATGTAACAAGTGTGTTGAATGTGTCCCACATTTCCGTGCACTGTGCAGCCAGTCTGCCTGTGGAATGTGAATGATGATGCTGAATTTAATCATGAAAGTGTTTTATTTTTTATATGTGAACATCAAGAGAAAACAATGATTTTTAAATCTGAATGAATATGAATCATGATTAAAAAGACAAAACATGCTTTCACTATCTAAACTGTATTTTTTTTCCATTTCATTTTTCAACATTCTTTTTGTAGTTTCTAGAGCACATTAAAGCGATATTCCACTCTTAGGTGACCATCCACTCAGTATGTACTCACCCCTATGCTGATGTGAGGATGGGTGAAGATCTTCAGTTAACAGAACAATCCTGGAGTTTCAGCAGGGTTGCAGCTAATGGCAGTGAATGGAGACCAAATGTAAATGTAAAAAAAAGAAGAACACAAAACAAACAAAATGTCTCCATCCTGCTCCTGTGGTGTAATCCAAGTGTCTGTGAGCCGTGACATTAAAATTTAACCACAAAAGACGCCATTTACACCATGTTTTTAGCCAAAATATCAACTGTAGCATGTAGCAGGTAGCATGTAAACATGGCGTCGATCTCGCAAGACTTTGTATATATCTTAATGGACTCGCGTGTGAAAATATCACGAGATGGACGCCATGTTTACGTGCTACCTGCTACCTTAAGTAAAAGTCACATAAACGGTCTTGATTCATCTTTCTACTGTTTCAACAATCGGCAGCTTTGGTAGATGTTAAAATATGCTGGCCTGTTTGTCTTCAGTGCTTCTCTCATGTCTGATACTTCTCACTCCTCTCCTGATATTTTCATAATTAACTCAGCAAATTAAGAGTTTATTTCAACCAAACCACCAGGGGTGGTGATTGTTGGAACAGTATAAAGACAAACCAAGATGGTTTTGGTGAATTTTATTTTGTTTCTTTCTTGTTTGAATGACGTATGTTTTGCAATGATAAAATTGCAAAACATGCTTGTAAATGGAGTCTGGTGGGTTTAGTGACAGAGGCAATTCTGTAGTTTCTTGTTAAACATACTCTTTAACAAGAAGCTCTCTCTCTCTCTGTAGGGATAGTTTCCATTATGCTGTCAGACAGAATAATAATCTGAGCCTGTCAGTGGCTAAAACAAGCACTTTCATTTGACATAATTTGATGTTGCCCAATTGCCCGAAGGGGTCACATTACAGCCTGTTTTGCCGCTTACTCAACACCTTGACACAAAAACATTGGTACAAAAAAAGATACCCTTTAAATAAACAGTATCAGCCAGGTATGACTAATCCACATTCAGTGCCTTTTCTTGGTGTCAGTGGTATCAAGATAAAGACACATGGTTCAGTTAGAATCTGGAGAGATGCTGTCTTACTGTACTTTTAATATCCTCTCATATAAGGTTGGCGCTTGATATCATTTATTGCACCTGCATCCAGAATTGATTTTAGTTGTTGAAGCTGAATTATTTGAAACCCTACAGTACCATGTTAAATTTGTATCGGTGTGGGTTGCAGAGGAAATTTAACAACATTAAGCTGAAAACTGCCAGATTTATGGAAATGAACTTACCTTAGCTAAATTACTACCAAAATGTAAATAAAAAAAGACATTTGATGAGACTTGTTAGAATGACCTTAAAGGAGCATTCCACCAATCTTTCCACATGATATTCCCTCTGCTGATCATGAAGACTGCTACTATGCCTGTGGTAACAGTTGTGTAATGATTTCTGTTGCTCTGACGGAGAAAAAATAAACCCTGTGACATTGTCTGGGCTTTGACACTATCAAGCTGCATTATGGAAATTTCAGGATTTCTTGCATTGGTGGTTTCTGACTTTAAAATTTGTCCGTTAGCAGTACCCTGACTTTATGGAATTGCAATAACTGATAGTTGGAGAACCCTTTAACAAATGTAGTTATTTTTACATTAGGAATCAGACTAAAAATGTAAAACTGCTGTTGGACCTCAACTTAAAGGACAAGTTCACAATTTTTCAGTTAAAAAGAAAAAACAAAAAACAGATTCACCAGATTCCATTTTGTTCTGTGCAAAAATATATTCCAATTTGACTAAATGAGGCTTCAGCTGTATATGTTGCTTAGCTGGGAGTATAGGTCAGTGGCCCCAAAGAGGACATTTTTGTATAAAAACACTAACTCTGGAAGATGCTTGCTTGATTTGTCTGACTTGGACAGCTGAGGCCTCATAATAACTTTGAATAAATTAAAGAATAGATTTTATACAGAATGAGGACTGTGGTTTTTAGAAGAACATTAAGAAGATGCAAACAAAATGACTGAATTTAGCTGTGATCCCCCCTTTAGTCCCTCACTATCTTTAACAGCATTTCATTTCATTCAAAGAACTGACAGGTGGTTTCAGAGGGAATGTTTTAATGGTAGATCATTTCCACATGACAATGACACAATTAAAAATGTTCTCATGTCAACCTTTTTCCACAGTTTTCCCTTAAAGTAAGCTGGATTCAAACAGATTATTTTTGCACCCTCCTACCATTCATGTAACACTTTTCCATGTAAGAAAATACAGCATTTTAAAACATATTTGGCAATACAGAAGCAAACCCAGTAAGTTTTCCTCCACAAAGAAATGTAAGAAACATTTTATGCTGACACATGGATTCCTAGCCCTCCAACCCCTCAACTTTTTTTTAAACTAAAATAACCCAGAATGTTAACAGTCTATACAGCTAAAGGGCATACTTAATGATGAAAAAGAACATTACAATCATGTAGTTTAAACAGAGTGTCTTCTCAGCTAACAAACATGTCCTAGCTAGACAAAAAAAAAAAAAAAAAAAAGATGAGAATTCTATAGTGGAGTTCAGGAAGAGAAAAAGGAACGGCCATTGATCTGACAGGGCATTTTGTCTGGCAATTTCTGAATGGATTTTTGCACAAATACTGGATATCAAATCTTTGGGAATTACCAATTTGATCAGATTTACATCTTAAGGATGTTACCATTCGTAGTTTTACAAGGCTATTACTGTTGCTCGTCTTTGGCTCAAGGCCTAGTGATCAAACAGAAGGCACTTTTGTTGGCATTGGTGATGCAACTAACATGGCAGTTATACCGCAGGGCCTAGATGAATATTGATGAGAATGCAGTAAAGTTTTTATTGTTTTGACCTTCTTTTTGACATTAAATCAGTACATAACATTGTGATCCTTTTAGCAGCCAAACATTTCAAACTTTTGACTCAACTTCTAAATTCTTTACCCATTTCTTTAAAGTAACTGCACACTAGTGTAATAGGCTTGCATATGACTGAAATCATGAACATAATAATGGGCTACCTACTGTACACTTGTCAGTTCTATGGTTGACGCTCACAGGACCCTTTGTTGTTGCCACAAAAACTAGTATTTTATGTCAGTTTGACTTCTTGAAATAAAAATTTGTATTGTGCAAGTGAATCCATGGGAGATATGTTGTATATGTGAGTGCACAGTCTTTCCAGAAAAAAAGGACAAAGACAAAACAGAGTGGTTTTTAATCTCATTGTGAACTGAGATGAATAAGAACCTGATGTAAGCCAGACAAGGCAATACTGTATAAGGAAGATCTTAAAATGACTTGCTAAGAAGTGATCCAAACATTTAAATCATTCTATGGAGGACCATATAGTTTAAGAGGACTAGAGCTTGCATGTTTTTACCAGTTTACTACCCATCATGTTAATGCAACATAACGACAAACCATTTTCCAAAGTAAACCACTGTTTTCAAATGAGTTTTCTCTTCCAGGCAGCCACTGGTTGCTGTTTTTTTCTGTGCAGCATGAAAATCAACATGCAAATATTTGAAATTTGCTTAAAGGGAGACTACAGTTTTAGACATAAGTTCAAGTAAATCTGCAAAAGAAAATGGAAATGAATGCTTGTTTTTATACAGAATGGAAAAACATGATGGAAATATGACATTTGTTAGTTTTATGTGTTCACTCATGTGAGGAAGGTTCCATCAGATCTGTGTGGAGAGTCATGGATGTATCACAGAGCCATACAAGCCATGAAGAGGCTGCTGGGACAGAAACAGCTGATCACTCTCATGAGTTTAACACTCACTACATCAGAACTTATTCACAAAGCATTTCCATCTTCCATTAATTAACTCTTTTTAAAAACAAAACAAAAACAAAAACAAAAAAACACTTCAAGCAAGCATAAAGGATTTAATTATTTTTTAATTTTTGTGTTTACAGGTTGGGAAGTACTACTGCATATGTGAAAAGGTTATATAAAGCCTTTTGTGTCTCTACAGGGAGCTGCACGAGGTTTGATAAATGTCCTCATGTGATGTCACATGAGTCAGCCTCGATCGGGGCTAAAAACTCCTGAAAAACCTGGGTTGTGTTTTGTGGGGTTAGAGGTGAGCCCACCAGAACTTTGTAGCCTGCTCGTCATCTCTGCTCGAAGCTAACAGTACAAGGCTGCAATAGCCAGCAGTACTAGCATAACATAACAGAATCTCTGACCAAACTGTTCCTTTCAAGTTGCATTGTGGGTAATGAAGGCCCCATGTTTTGGCAAGAAAAAGGAATTTGTGGAACAAAAAAAAAAAAAAAAAGACCACATCCCTAGTTTTGATTTTGAATAGGTGCTCCATCAGTGAAGTCTAGATTTGGCTAGTGGGCTGCCAAATTACATCTCATGTATCTATTATACTGCTGTTACTGCTGTAACCCAGGTTTCCTAAAGTGGGGGGCAACAGCTGCCTCGACGGGGTGCGCAAAAGGAGAAAGGTAATGGCAGTGTAATGGTCGTGGTTTTTTTTTGTTTTTTTAAGGCGTAGGGGGAATAGGGGTGCATCAACCTGGATGGGGTGCATGGCCAACAAAAATTAGGGAACCTTTGCTCTGATCCAAAGGATCAGTATGTATGATCTTCACAGAGATGAATAAAGTGATGGAAGCATCTCAAAGTTTATATCCTTTCATAGTGAAATGAGTGGAAACAGCCGCCTGGAAAAACTATTTAAAATACATAAGACACATTATACTTTGGAAAATGGTTAACAGTTATGCATTACAGCCTATATATGAGAAGTAGTAAGTGGGCTACAACATGCATGAACAGTTTCAATTTGACAACATCCTGCAAAAAAAAAAAAATCAATTCTATTTCCATTTTCACACACAGCCGATGACTTCATATCACAGGAAGCATGTCACTGACAGTTGCCATCATCAATACTTTGACAACCATCAACCCACAAAACAAAACTGTCAAGGAGAACTTGAATTCTAGTAAAAGTGAAGGGGCATGGAGACTAGCAGTGATGGAAACTATTAACACCACAGATGAATCACATTTTTACAGATATTACTACGACTGGTCTACATCTTTGACAGTGTGTAAGATTGTCCGATGGCCAACATATGCTTAAAGCCAGGAGATAGTGTACCATGCATCTGACATGTAGGATGCTTCAATCAGTGGATTCTGGATGGAAAAGAGACAACGGTCCAACTCTGTCACTTTGTGCTGAACTGAACCAACAGTTCTGTGGATTTCTAGCAAAGCCACTACAATCTGTGGCTACTTGTCCCCCACACTGTGATCTGTCTCTGTACAAAGCTTGCTATGTTAGATCAACCACTTTATGAAAAGCTTCAGTGTCTGTTCACCTTAGAAAACCATCAGCAACCTGGATATCTTTCCTACAAACTCCACATATGGCTTAACATACCGTTTTGTTTTCTTACAGAATCTTAACACCTTGCTGGGCTTCTGCCGCTCGTGTCAACAAAAGCATGACATTCCCCGAGTTTTGTTCACATCCTGCAAATGAACTGTAACTCAGCTTGGCAAGATCACTGTTACTGTTCAATTGACATCAAATGTATACAGGCTGGACGGTGAACAAAAGCCAGGTGAGCATTAAACGCAACTGAAACAGCGAGATAAAGAGATGCTTCTGCCACCAGGCCACTCTACCCTTGAGCAGACAATCACAGTGTAGCAGCCTTTTGCTACCTCATGAGACTCTATTAGGGAGGGAGAAACACTTCACTGGTATCTTAATTTACAAAACTGTGATCATAAAAATAAAGCCTTGGACCTGTGACAATAAAACAACGAGCAAAACTGGTGTTAACATGACATTACCCCCACCCGCCCGCACCCAAAACATAAAAAAAAGAAAGGTAATTCACCTTAACACTCCTTTAGGCACATAAGTCTTTATGGATCCCACTTGAGTGGTGGTCAGGAATGCTTTTCACAGAATAACAAAACAAAATAAAGAGTGAGGGTGCCTTTATGGTGAGAAGAACCTACAGTTCTGTTTAAAAGACTTGTGTCGGTGGCTTCAGATGAAACAATAAACCACTTACAACGAAGAAATCCACACAACTCTGAACTGCATGCCTGACCAGGATTACAGGACGGGAAGATGTCCTGAGAGCGCATCTTCAGACTCATCCACCTAACAGCAATCGATTGATCGATCACTTTTTTTGTTCCAGATTTACTGATGTTTTCTCCCGTTATTTTTTGTTTCCTTAAAGGTTTGTGTCAACACTAAAATCACGATCTAGCCTGGAGTATTGCTCAGCAGCTATTTACAGAATTGCAAAACGAACAATCCGCCTGATCTACGCACAATATCTCACATTGTCCTGTGTTTATTTTTAGTGGTCCTTTTCAAAAAGAAACATACTACAAAGTGTAAACATGAAAAAAACAAAAAAACAAAACAAAAACAAAACTATTCTGTATAAATGTTAATCGTTTTGTCCTCCCGCCCCGCCCCTGTCCCGCCCCAGCCCCGCCCCACCCCACGATAGGACCTTATCTGCAACCTGTACGATGACCTAACGAGTGTTTTTTCTAATTTTGGGACCCTTTATTCGGCTCCAAGTTTTAGTGCAGATCCGCTGTGCAGTAATAGGACCATTCTAACCATTTCAAGTAACCTTTAATGTCCTGTTTTTCTTCCATTTTGCGACCCTTTTTGTTCAAGAGAGCTGTCCTCCATCGCTCTGTATTGTGGCGTTCTGCCTCTGCTTGCTCAGGGTTGATGTGTTCCCCATGTGTGCACACACATAGCCAGCCCCCTCCTTTAAGTGAGTACAATGTTAAACAAGGAAAAAAGAAACTAAAAGGAAAATCATCTTTCACTTACAAATCCTTCCGTGTTTGCAACATTGAGATGTCAGGCCCAACATTTAAGTTAAATTTCTTCATTTTTTTGAACACACAGCAGAATAAACATTGTTTGGAAGCAAGGTCTCCTGGTGGCAAGTCAAATGTTCAGAGGTCACATTTCTTTTTTTTGTTGTCGTTTGTTTGTTTATCGTATTTTTCTTGCCGTTCTCGACAGCTTAGTCCTGCTTGGCCTGAAGCTGCTGCTTCCAGGCCTCGTTCAAGTAAACTAGTCGCTTGTAGTTGAGAATAAAGAGAATGAAGTTCAGCGCATATGTGGTGATGCAGATGATGCAGAAGTCCTTTAGGACAAAGTAGAGGATGTAGCCCAGGTAGAGTGAACCCACCACCGACAAGATGGATGTCGTCATGAGAATAAGGGCGGCCATTGCACTGACAGTCATTCCTATGGCAAGAAACACAAACTAAAGCTTAGACAAAAAAAGAAAAGGCACAATCTTGGCACACACATTGAAGCAACCTGATGAGTCGGCTCTTTCCTCTGAGCTTTCAGCCTCAGACTAGTTCTCTATTTATGTTAGCAGCATCCTCGTGATGACCCTCAGCTTAAACACTGAAGAGACTGCTCATATCATTCTGTTGTCACATGAGCTGCAGTCATAGTTCTAAGGCAAAGTTTCCTCAGTGTTTGTGCTGGTGAGATTTTCATTTTCATGATTTCATTTCAATGTCTGCTAAACAACAGATGAGGATTTGCTTTTGCTACCAAAATTATTTCATGTACCTCGTCATGAGGCAAGTCTACTCTTTCAATATAGTATATTTCATAAATCACATTTTCGATTTATCCATTATTCCCAAAACGATGGCTTTTCCATATTTAAGATGAAACAGGAGCACTGGGTTGCACCAGCTGTGCGTTAGTTCTGTCTATGGACATATTAAAGACTGGACACATGTTTCTCCCTCTGGCCCCACCTGTGAGTTCCTGCTTGGCCCATAGACTTCACTCTGTGACGATGTTATGGATCTTTAAAATGGCTCAGGGAATGTTTTATAAATATAAAACCTCCCTGGATCAAAACATTTAGAATTGGATAAGTCATCATTGACCTTGTTTGCAGTATGAGGAGTCCTATAAACAGCCGTACAGGTGTCTCTTTTATAATGTTGATCTATTGGGGAAAATGCTTTTTGGGCCACAGTGGAATTTTCTGCTGCTACCTTGAGTGGCCACAGGAAAAAACTGGAAGCAGTGATGCTGTATGTATATTACTGTGCATATTCAGTGGAGTGGGAAGTAAAGCTGGAAGCTACAAAACTTTTTTTGGCACCAGGCGAGCAATTATCATTGGCCTGAATGGATGCCATCTTTGCATATTGTATCTAGTTCATTATAATACATCCATGCCATAACTAGTTTGGACGTAAAGTCATAACTAAGATAAGTTTCCCATCATCATGGTTACGATGCCCATTAGCTTTCTTGCTGGCATGGACCACTTGCCATCATAGTAAACAAGATTAATACTGAAACATATCCATAAATTAGATCTCTGCTGGGCTACTCTGTTGCAAAACAGCAAACAATTCATGAAAAATTGACGCTGTGTGGCAGAATTAACCATTAATGAGTGTAATTCTGTCACATTTAATGTGCCACACCTACTCTAGCACATGTGTAACTATTTAAGCTAGCTGTTACTTGGAATTCTGTTTTAACTTATCTCTGTGTTGAACTAGTTTTATTTTTAGCAGTGCATAAATGACACCTTAATGTTACAATAATTTCCATTATAACAAGGCTAAGCTTGAACTTTCACACAGCTGGTGCCACAGGCTGCTGGTTTCTCTTATGGGCAAATTACCCACTAAAACAGTTTCTGGTTTCTCACATGTTTGAGTCCCACAGCCTGACAACTCAAAAGTCATGAACAAAGTTCATGTCTGCGGGCTGTGAAACACAGAGAGGTGTTAATGGATGTGCTTGAATTAATATAATTAGTGTTCAGTTATAATCAATGGTTTACACACAATCAATTTCAATGATTAATAATGACAGAAAATGAAATCCTGACTGAATTCATTCAGTCAAGTACTGTCATGTATAAATCTGAGGTACTTGTACTTTATTTGAGTAATCCATTTTATGCCCCTTTATTCTTCTCCTCCACTACATCTCAGACAAAAATATTGTAATTTTCACTGCACTTTATGTATTTTAAAGTTTTACTTTTGTTACTTTACAGATTCAGATTATTTAAACAAAATGAAATCAATGAATAAACTATGTATTATATAGCCATTCTGCATAACGAGTGCTTTTACTTCTACAAAACTTTTAGAGAAGTAAAATAGAAGTTTAGAAGTTTTACTTAAGTAGAATTTTGAATGTAGGACTTTTACTTGTAACACTGGTCCTATACTGTGGTATTGCTGATGATGATGTTAGCACCCGTCATAGAGATGGTAACACCAATCACTACCAGACAGAGAGTTGAGGCAGTACAGGAGAGGATTTTGCAGCCTTTGTGGGGGATAGCTACAACATAAAATGCCAGATTTCAAACTTGTTCCAGTGAGAATGAAAGTGTTCTATCTAACCTCAGCAAAAACACTCAAGATTACAAAAATTCTAACAAAATATGCTTTAAATGTAACAGTTTCTCAATAGATTTTCCAGAAAATTTACTATCATTGTATATTTTTTATATTGCAATACAAAATGAAACAGCATAATAGAGAATTTTACCCATATTGCCACCCCTATTCTCTTCATAACACTAACTTACAGTAAGGAAAAATATCATGGGAAAAGGCACAACTTTAGCATTGATTTCATGTGGATAAGCACATTTGAGTCTACACTAAAGTCCTTTTTGACAGTAGTCCCATGCTGTACACCGGCATTAATCAGAGATTATAGCCTTGGTTACGCAAATTCTGGAGTCATGCCTTTGCAGAAATATTGGACAGTCCAAGCCCATGGGAATAATTAAAGTTCTGAAACGGAGTGGTTTTGCCTTTAATATGGAAATCTTGAGCCACTGTAGCAGTTTGGTGTAACTGGGCTGCTATTGTGTTAGTCAAACGAGTGCTAACTGCTGTGGCTAAAAGGACCTCTTGTTCTGTGCCAGCGCCAGGTGGCCAGGCGAGCCTACAGGCCACTCAGCGGGCAAACATGTCAAACCAGCATGACTGAGTCAGCAACACCATCAACTTACTGAGGGGAGGAGAGTGTGACTGTGAATGTAACTGAAGGGGGATAACATTTTTTCTTCAAGTTAAAACAAGTCACTTTATAGTCACTCTCAACTGTCACTGCCAAAATCAGACTGGGACAAAGTCAGAATTAATGAGAATGAAACTTCAAAGACTGAAGCTGCTGCCTGCAGAACAGCAATCAAGGCATTTTGATCACCTGGCTTATTCTTACTGGGCTGTTACCTCTGAAGTCTTAGTAGAAATTGATTAGAATGGAGTCCAAAAAGCACAAAGTATCATTCAGTAGGGTGAGCTTCAAAATGCATGAGCCCCCCATTTAACAGTTTAAATTTACACATGGCTACTAAAAATGATGTCAGTGTCATGTGAGTCAGCTTGAGTCAAATATAGCCACGACAGGCATAATGTTGAGTCAGCAGTAGTTTCTAATACAATATCTAGGGAGATCTGTCTGAATTAGCAACACTAGCAGATTACTGAATAAAATGGCATCTTACCTAGTAGAAGCTGAAAGGCATAAAAGACAATCCCGTAGACACTGTTGGGTTGGTTCAGTGCACTGTCATTTCCAAAAATTGAGCCCAAGAGTCCAAATCCTCGACCCCACCTAAACCACACAAAACACATCCGTTTTTTGTTTCTGGAGTGCAGAAGAAAACACATTAGACCACAGCTGAGGATTGACAAAACCCAATGAGTCACACTTGATAAAAAGATCAAGAAAACAGTGCACAACAATCAGGCCCAGGTCTACATGGACCTGAGGTACAACCTGGCTGTGGTCTTCTTTATTTATTTATAGGATAATTGTGTTTTAGTATAGGAAAATTATAATTCAAAGAAAAGTATTTTCATTGAACTAAAGCTGCAACAAACAATTATTTTCATTATCAGTTAATCTGCTGATTATTATTATTGTTATTATTATTATTATTATTATTATTATCTCTTTTTGTCTCTACAAAATGTCACAAAACGTTTTCTTTTTTAAAAAGGTGTGACATCTTCTCATACAGGGGTTCCTGAACCTTTTCATGTCAAGAATCCCTACAATAGATGCATATTAGACCGTGAACCCCCAGTTTGAGAGGATTTTTTTCTCAGAGGACCCCCCTTTGAGTATTTTTTTTTTTTTTTTAGGTTTGAAGATAAAGACTTCATCATCAATCAAGGATCCAACAAGGATCACTTCAAATTACCATCAATCAAAAAGGCCAAGCATTTCCTAGTGTGATGTTTCAGCTTCCAAAAAATTTAAGGACCATTGTTGGTCCCTGAACCCCAGTTTGAAAGTGACTATTCTTAAGTCCAAAGTGATTGCTGATGATCAATTCTCTGTTGATAAACTTATCAATTAATTGACAAAACCCATCTCGACTTTTTAGGTGGAGAAAACAAGTACCACAAAATAGAGATGTAGTGATTAATCAATTATTAAACCACTATTAAAATAATTGCCAACTATTTTGATAATCGATTGAAAAGGGAAATTTCTCTGACTTCAGCTTCTTAAATGTGAATATTTTTCTGGTTTCTTTACTCCTCTCTGACAGTAAACTGAATATCTTTGAGTTGTGAACAAAACTGGTCAGCTATTTAACATTTTCTGACATTTTTTGGACCAAACAACAAACTGATTAATGGAGAAAATGATCGACAGATTAATTGACAATGAAAATAATAATCACAGGAAAGACTTGGAAAACGGGTCCAATCACGTGGAGCACACATGTTTGGACCAATTCTTCAACTTCAGACTGTGGCAGGATTTATTATTCAACTAATCAAGAAAATAACACATTAGTCAGTGATTAAAATAATAGTCAGTTGCAGCGCTAGTGCAAAACAAAAAAACATTTCTTCAATGGACAAGTTCTTCAGTATATGTGACAGATGGAAGGACAATCCTGTCTGTTTTTAAGAATATTCCACCTGTTAATACCAGTCTGTTGTTCACCACCAGCTTTAAACCTCTGCAACACGTTAGCTCTCCTTCAGTTGGTGCCCCAATAAAACTGAAACCTTTATGCTGCTGTCACGTTGTTTGTCTGAAGCTTGAGACTCTTGTCACCTTCAAATGGGATTGTGTTTAATGTGTTCATGAGAAGAGTCCATATGAACGCCCCTCTCTTGTGGTATTCATGCCCTTGGAAACTGGAAGTTTTCTGAAAGCTCCAAGTTCACTAGTCATGTAAGATTAGATTTCTCATGTTGTAATTATGACTTCCCTAGTTTTATTTGAAGGCAGCATCTATGCATGGCAAATTTCAACATCATTTTTATGTCCTATATGTGCTATATGTTATTTGTGATTGATTTATTTCAAAGAAAACCACAACATCCAGCACACTAAATGACAGGATAGATAGATGTGCATTAATTTTGCTTAATTAAAACCAGTGTGAGTTTCGCTCAGTGAGAATGTTCAACTTACTCAACATGTTCAGTAAACAGTACTCTTTTTCACATAGCCTGAAATAGCCCTGAAGTGCTACAGACATTTTTGTGTGCGTTTAATTTCTTGCACAATATAAGGCATCATAACGCCCAAAGTTTCTTATTATTTTCATATTCTGTCCGAGTGAACATTAGAATTAATTCAGTGTGAATGTTTAAATTTTTCAGGTCTCATTTGAGGCAACACAGGAGGCGCACAGAGACCAGACCTTTGGTTTAGTTCTTCTCATTTACCACAACCAAACAAAAGTTGTGCCTCAGAGTAACTGTATTGATGCAGTAAGCTTGGTGATGATGCAAATTTAAAAGCCTCTGTGCAAATATGTGACCATTTTAAAATAATAAAGAAATAGCATGTGACAGTTATCTCTTATTTTAACAGGGGCCATGCACAGCACAACCCAACCATTCAGCCAGAGTTAGCTATACAGCTACTTTACATTTGTGGTGCAATATAGCAATCTCATTTCATTTACCACTTTGTGGGAGTTCAGTCTCCTCGTATATCATAAATTAAGTTTTCCCACATTACAGAGAGTAATGCTTTCAATTATTTTCACAACAGCAGGCATTCTGGCTACTGTTTCAAGATTTTATCTTAAACTGATAAGCATGTGAGGAGGCGTCCATAAAACGGGTAATTCAACATATATAAACACAATAAGTGGCATCAACAAATAATGGGTAGGGCCGAGCAATATATCAAGATTACACTGAGATGATATGAAACTAGATATAATCTTAGATTTTAGATATCTTCATATCGTGATATGACATAGGTGCTGTCTTTTTTCCTAGTTTTAAAGGCTGAAATACAGTAAAATTATATTTTCTGAACTTGTGTTCGAGCACCAAGTCATCCCTACAATATTGTTGCAATATTGGTATTGACAGTATTTGGTCAAAAATAGTTTAATCTGTTTTGTCCCTATTGTCCAGACTTAGTATAGGTTAGGGCTGGGCAATATATTGAAATTGTGTAGTATTGTGATTTGAGACTAGATACTGTGACAAATTTTGGATATCATTATATTATGATAAGGCATAAGCATGGCATAAGCCTTTTCCTGGTTTTAAAGGCTGCATTACAGTAAAAATTAAGTATTTTCTGAACTCACCAGACTGTTCTAGCTGTTCTATTATTTATTTTTACCCCCTTAATCATTACACTTGTGAATATTTATCCAAAAAATCTAATGGGGTTAATGTATTGTGAAAGCACCAACATCCATCTCTACAATACTGTCACAATATCAATACTGAGGTACTTGGTCAAAAATGTTGTGATATTTTATTTTGTCTCTTTCGCCCAGTGATAATATAACAAACTCATTTCATCATTTAGCTGCTTCCACTCCTTGGAGTACACAACACATCTTCAGTCACAACCTAAATTATCAATAATTATCGATATCAACCAATATGAAACTTCACTATTGTGACAGGTTTTTTTTTTAAAGCTATATCGCCCAGGCCTAAGTAAAGGGTATTCACTTTATCTATAGCCCTTGATGACATTGTTTAGATTGAAATAGAACTAGGCCTGGGTTTAAAAAAAATTGTTTCAAAACTATTTTCCTTAGCCTGATCCGATATCAATTCATGAAATCCCAGAATCAATCTTTTAATGTATGTCTTTTCTCCTGCAGATGTGTGGCACAGCATACAGTTTTAACCCCGCTAGTCTCACATGACCAGCTTTTGGCACAAGATCTTGTGGTGCGAGATTTAGCTAATTGTAATGTGTTGTTCAGGTCATGTTTAATAAAATGTTCATTATTAATGTAACAATTTTGGGGTCAATTCTTGATTTAAACTTTAATATTTTTAATAGTGCGCCTGGTTAGAGTAGAGTAGTAATTTACAGTATTAGCACTCTGAGAATCTCTTTCATATCGAAGCAAAATTGGTGTTGAAACTGAAATATCCTGAATGAAATTCATATCGCATTGTGAATCGAATCAAACCTTGTGCACTGAATCCAATCGATTAGGGAATACCCAGCCCTACATAGTACTACTAGGATTTTTCATTTGGATGGAAGAAATCATGGCTTTCATTCAGTCATTACTTCAGTACTAGCAAAGACATTCAGTCACAAATGGTGGTACATAGCTTGTTTTAGGGGACGAAGGTGATACTGTCTCAGACAGACATTGCACTCACTCATCTAACAAATATGTGATAACTCCTAGACAGGTTGCATTCCAGTTATGCTGCGACTATTTGTTCAGGTCCTGTAAAGACACTCATTCAGTGAGAATCAATAGGTGGGGCTGACTTTCAATAATAGTTGCATGGCCATAGTAAAGGTGGCATGGCAACTTCAGAAAATAGGTGTAATACAAGGAATCAGAAAACATGACATAGTAAATGGCTGTGAGTAAACAAACTATTTCTGATGGACGTAGCTAAAGTTTAACTCTAACAGCGGCTTTATCTGTGTAGCTGCAGCAATATAGTTATCTGGTAACAGTATGTGACTGCGATCAGCACTGAAACTTTAAGGTAGCTAACATTGCAGTCCTTTACACTGACCTCTGGAGCAATTCTGTGCACTGTCCCTTTAGTTAGCTAGGGGTGTAGGGTTTAACCCCTTGATCTGAATGACTGGTAGGTGCCCGGTGACATTAGCACGACAGCTAATGACAGCGGCGTGACAGCTAACGTGAAGGCTAGATAGTAAGTTTTGAAGTTACCCAAAATGGTCAACACGAAGCCAGCTAAACACCAAAAACCACAGTTTACCTCTGCGGAATGAATGACTTCATCCAGCAACAACACACACACACACACAACAATAATAACGCTGGACTGAACAAGCAGCTAACTGTCGACAACTTTTGTGCTAAAGTTGCTGTTACAGATGTGTTATCCTTACATTACATACATGGAGAGGAAACATCAACCAGCAACTTCTCAACTGATAATTCAACAATACTGACGGCTCTCTGCTGATAGCTAACAGGCTAAGAAGTACAATGTTAACAGATGGGTTGTGTTAGCTAACGGTTAGCAATGTTAGCTTTATCGAGCTACATTGCTAATGATGTTCTTATTAAATGATAAGCTAAAAGTAAAGTTATTTCAGGCAGGTTAATTAGCTAACAGTCAGCTCAAAGCACAGCAGCAGTTATCGTTTGCAGTTAGCTTTAGCAGCCGGTAAATGTTAGCTGAGTGCATTTGACAGTTTGAACCGCGCAGCCCTTCCCTTTGCCACCACAATAGCAGCAGGCAGCTTCATTGAGCGCTCTTTGCTGAATTCAAATTACCTTGAGCTGAACACTTTTGAACAGCTGATGGAGCTGCTGACGTCGCACATAGCCTTGTAACTCGGGTCCCGAGCCTTTTCCCTCTCGACGTGAAAGGCATATAGAGACAACAATATGCCCAAGAGGCAAACTAGAAGCCGAGCTATTCTTTCCCACCGAGGGGTGGACACTCTCAGGACGGGCGCCGCCATCACTCTCTGGCCTAGCTGGAGACACGCATACATACGCAGCGAGTTCGCCTGTGAGACAGAACTGCGACGTGGAAAAGCGTCAGGACGTGCCACACCGTCAGGGGCGGGCCGCTGCGCTCAGGGGTCATGTCTAGAAGGAACCCTAGATTTGACAAAACTCTCGCGAGATTTCTACGCGTTGTTTATGTATTGTGCACATTGAACAAAACAATAACGTTTTCTGATATGGCAACGGTGTGGCTAAATTTCTCTTTGGTTTATGGGCAACAAATGTGGAAAGGGTTTGGGAAAAATCATGCTTTGGGTTAAAATGATCACTCTCGCGGGATCTTTCGCGGGTCTGGGGTTCTCTTATAAATACGACCCTGTGCTGGGGAACAAAACAGCGCCGAAACACAGAGCATCTTTATCTCATGTAAAAGTAACAGTTGAATGTAATGTAGGCCTACAGACATTGTGATTATCATGTAATAACGGATACATAAACCAAATTTACATAATTACTATAATTTCATTGGATATTTGAGGCAAGATTGTCCTTTATTCCCACAACGGGGAAATTTGGAACAAAGGGGAAAGCAACATAGAAAAAGGTGTCAATAAAAAAGAAACAAAAGCAACAAAACTAAATAAGCAATATAAACTATAGAAAGAATATCCTATACAAGAGAAAATATAGGGAGAATTTAAGCAAAAGAAAATAGAATATAAACAAAATAAAATATAAACTGTAGGAATAATGTAGACAAGAGAAAATATAAAAATATAAGAATAATATAAGGAGAAGATTAAACCATAGGAACAAAATAAATAGGAGATTTTTTTTTTAAATTGAAAGAGAAAAACAATAGAAAATATTAAAAATAAGAACAATATAAGCAAGAGAATATTAAACCATAGGAACAAAATAAACAACAACAAATATAAACTCCATGAACAATATAAACAAGAGGAAATATAAACAATAACAACAATATAAACAAGAGAAAACAGTTGGATTAACACCACGGCACATTAGAAGTATTAAAAATATACAGTGTATCTCAAACACATTTCAGTCACTTTTTTCTAACACGATAACAGAATTATGTAATGAATGTTGTTCAGTTTGTCATAAATACACACAACACACTTGTTCAAATGATCATGGAACAAGAAAAGAAAGAAAACCAACAACAACAAAACAAATGTATGAACATTTAATGACAAAAGTACTTACATCGTGAAATAACACAGAACAAGCTGGAATAAATAACCAGCAGACTATACTTGTTAAAGCATGTAGTCAGTATTTCCTCAGTGACACAGTCGTGATCACGTGACTCCGTGTATATAAACACTGGGTGACATCATCTGTTTACTCGCTCGCAGACACGTCTGGTGCAAACCGCTGCATTCCGTTTCCAAATGGCGACAGACATGGAAAGATTCGTCTCTTTTGAGGAGGCTTATTACGACCAGTATGACTATTACAATCTACTCGAGTACTCGTGCCACGCTTGTGGCAAAGGGAGAAGCAAGAGAGAGATCGAGCTGAACACGAACCGCCATTGCCCCGCAGGACACGAGAGGAAGATAGCAGAAAAATTTCACAACAGCCAGATGAAGCGCAGGAGAACCAAGAGCTCGTCGTCGTGATGGCTTTTCCTCGATGTTTACAGGTAACAATGAGTCTTTGTGGTTCGAAAAATATTCTGTATGCAACAATCGGCCTTTGTGATAGAAAAAACCCTCCTGCCTGGATATTTACATAAGCAACGAGATCCTGCAGATTGGGCAACCAGTTGACTCCCATAAATATGAAGTAAACAACGCCTTCTTTTGTGTGAGCACAGTGTGGAACATTGTAATCTATGCTCGAAAATCCAATTTAACATTTCTCTACCTGTCAGGTCACTCTGATGGAGTCATACATGTATCAAACTTTAGCTGTAGACATTCATAGATTCACATTAATTGCCAATATTTTGATTTTGATTAATCATCTTTTTCTAAAGAAAAAATTGACAAATTCTCTGATTTCAGCTTCTCAAATGTAAATATGCTCTGGTTTGTTTACTTCTCTCTGATAGTTAACTGAATATGTTTGGATTGTAGACAAAACAAAACATTTGAGGATGTCACCTTGGGCTTTGGGAAACACTGATCAATCATTTTCACTATTTTCTGATATTTAATGGGCCAAACAACTAATAATCAACAGATGAATTGATAATGAAAACAATCACTAGATCAAACATTTCCTTTGTGATCTTTTTATTCCACCTTGTCTGTTTTTTGTTATAATAAAACCAAACCATGCTCCTTTTTTGCACAGGTGGAATCAATTAGGCAATCAATTGCAAATAATACATTTGATGAAGTCATTTTTTTAATGCCATGTATTCACTGGCTTCACCTTCTTGAATGTGAGGATTTCATGTTTTTCCCTGTTGTGTGTCATTGTAATTGTCATTGCTTTTGCACTGTTGGTCAAACAACACAAGTGAGAGGAATCTGCCAGCATGTGCTTTTAGAACTAGTGATGGTCATACTCGCTGATATTATGGAGACAAAATGATTAATTGCGACAATAATCTGCAGGTGAATTGATCTGGACTTTGCAATGACCTTTTTATTCCTGATTTCCACACAGATCTGAACACAAGTTGGATTCCTGATGTTGATCGTGGCCACGTGTCTCTGCCCTCCCTGACCCAGTGAATGGAGCGCTGTGACACCGGGAATATGTCCTATAATAATCAGTCATGAAACAGCCCTCCATTCCAGCCCCTAAACCCTGTAACAAGACCTCCGGCTCTCAAGTTACAGCTGTGCAAGAATAGTTTGTGTTGAGCTATATAGGTCAGTGGTGTGAGCTTGATGAACATATAGATAGGCTATAGTAATTTCTGTGGGTGCATAAGATACTATACTGTATTTTGATTCAATAAAAATGTGATCTTATCTAAACCACTTTGGATTATTTTATTTTTATTGCTCATAACGGATAATAAAAACAGTTTCCATCGATTTAATATAAGTGGTTTAATTCTGTTTAAGTTGGCTGTATTACAGGTTTGTCACTGTTTTGTGTTTTTATAGTTTCTATAAAAGCAGAATCTATCCTTCTGGTGATCAGTGGACACAAATACCTTCCTGCTCTCGAGGATTATCCCTCCTGTCTCTTTTCTTGGTGGGAATGAGACACCAAGGCCAAGTAACAGTGCTTTCAAAAAATGCTCAAGGACATGGCCTGCAGACAGCCTGAAAATTTTTTGTGCATTCTAAATTGCTTTTTTTTTTGAAAACTAGTATAAGCTACTTAATCATAGAAACTGACTGCAAATCACACTTGCAGCACTCGTAAATCAGTGTCTTTAACTGATGATGAGGACCAAGCAGTGACAATACACAATATCTGCACCTGTAGCTTGTTAAAAGGACACTGTAGTGAGTACATCATATGAATAAATGTCTTAATATAAAAGTTAAGTCTGCAGCAGTTTAATGCAGAGGTTGCAAATTCTTTCCAGTGTTTAGATTTCATTAGTATTGACTACGGGCCCAATGTTAAGCATGCACTAAGATGTGTAGGAAAAAATAGACAAAATAGGGTGTTGGTATGCTCTTAGCCTCAGACCGAGCAAGGTTAAAGTGGGAAATGTGGCAAGAGAGGTAGGACAGAGAGGGGACAGTGTGGCATCATTATTAAATACAAAGAGAGTGTGGAGTTACCAGGGTAGGTAGTGAGCACAGGAGAGAGGAAACCATAGCAACAAGGTCAAGAGTTGGACCATTAAACAAAACACTGTTTGACTCACACGCCGGTGCTGAAGGTGGCGGTAATGCGCCATTAAGCTGGATACCAACCGCCGTAAAAAAAATTAAAAAAAATTAAAAAAAAGAGGAAGAAGTTCCTCTGCTTTTATTTTGAAGGACTGCTCTACCGGAAGTGATATCATTTCTACCTGTGTGAGCTTCCACGTGTATGAGCTGTTAGCAAACTGACTTGTTTGTTCGTCATTTACACCTTTTTCTACTCTCCAAGATGCAGATATGCAGTGTGTGCAGCGTGCAAACACCGAAATACAGATGTCCAGCCTGCAAAATCAGATAGTGAGTACGACTGCCTGCAAGCTAACTGTTACCTAGCTAATATCAGTTAGCTTCCGACTTGTATGTTTGGCTAGATTTTCTGCTAATCAAACTTTAAAACAGTCATTTGAGAATAGGGAATAATAGCTATAATTGTAATATATATACAGTATATATAAAATATATATTGTTTGTCCGGCCTGTTTTAAAAAAAACCCAAATATATAAGGCTAATATATAAGGCTAAATTACAATTAGGTCACAGCGCTTTAACTATGCATTGTTTGTAAAACATGACCCTGGAACGCTTATAAATAACTATTTTTAAATAAGCAGAGAATATATATATATATATATATATATATATATATATATATATATATATATATACAGAACTTGCCGTTCACGTGCAGTAATGTTCTCAAAGTTACACGTGAAAACAATGTTGGACATCAACACCACATGGGATGGCAACCCACATAGGTCTAAACGATTTGCGGTTTGACGTCATAGGCCAATATTACTTCCGGGGAAAACAAACGACATTACAGCATTAATTGTGTAGATTGATGGTTTAATTAATGGTTTAATTAATTCACTGGTTTGAAACTTTGGATATATTTAGAATAGTCGCCTTTAAAAAGGGATAGTTCACCCAAAAATGAAAATTCAGTCATTACTTACCCTCATCCTGATTGAAGGTCTGGTTTAGTTTTCAGAGTTTCACAGGAAAACAGTGATGCTCCCAAACAATGGAAGTGAATGGTGACCAGTTTTCAAACAGAAAAAACTACAACAAAAATATAAAATGCCTCTATACTGCTCATCTGGTGTAATCCAAGTGAAGATTCAGAAACATGGACGTCTTTCAAGTCACCTTGACATGTTGGGGCTTTAGGAGACTTGGATTACACCAGACGAGCAGTACTTATTTATTTATCCAGTTGTTTTTTACATGTGAAATCTGGCCGCCATTCACCTCAGGTGTTTGGGAGATTCTACAACACTGTTTTCCTGTGAAACTCCAGCAGTGTTTTGTGGACTAAGAAACTAAACCTGACCTACAATCAGCATGAGGGTGAGTAGTTGGGTGAACTATACCTTTAAACAAGTAAACATACACAGTACTTATGTTACTGTGTGTTGTATTGCACAGAGGTCATTATTATGTACCAGATAAATTGCTGTTTTTAATTGTTGTTTTTTTCCTGGCAGTTGTTCACTTGGCTGTTACAAGAGACATAAAGGTAAATGTGTTTGATGTCAGTATTTCAGTAATGTAGATATGGGTTGTTGTTGCTGTGATCAGACTCTTCCACTGTTCAACATCCCCTGATCCACCACCTAATTTGTTTGTTTTTTTCTCTCTCACAGACACTTGTGTTCCTTTTGAGCAGCCTGCACCCACTGATCCTGAAGTTAAGGAAGCCTTTAACACAGGTCTGCTGTTATGTCTCATCATCACTGTACTCTTGTGTCTTTGTGTTGTGCGTCCTTACCAGCCAGCAAGAGCACAAATTAAATTGACTGCAGTAGGTGGAGGTGGGCAACATGGACAAAGTTAATAGTGCAATAAAAAAAAAAGATGTAGCTTATTAAATTACAATGTACCCCTGAGAATTATGAACAGTTACTGTATATGGAAAGATAAACAATATAGTACTGTGGTAATTATGATTGACACCAAACTGTACATTCCACTGGTCACATTCCACTCATGGTAATGTGGACTGGGTAAGACGAGCTGAACTTGACAAGTGGAAATATTAATGTAACTTGAAGTTGTCAATTGTCATCTAATTATCCCTGTAATCGATTAAGTCATAGAAAAGACCAACAAAGTTCACCTTAACAATTTTCTGATGCCCTATGTGAAAACCTCTTTTTGCTTTCCTGTCTGTGCAGAGCCATGGACCGTCGATGATCTTCTGGATGAAGATGACATCATTGACAAAGTTCCTCTGCAGAGGCTCCAGCAGTTAGGTATTAATCCAACATTACCTTTTGTCTCTTCTTAACCCGTCAGTTTGTCTTAACATTGCAGACATCAGCACATATCGAGTTTTCAACAAAGGCTGAAGTGGATAATTCATGTTTTCTTATTTCCTGTACAGGTCAGTCAAAGGAGCTGAGAGATCTTCTGTGTAACCCTCATCTGAGACAGTTGTTACACTCTGTCGACGGTGCTGACAACAAATATGATGCGATGAAGGCCGCCATGCAGGAGCCTCTGTTTGTTGAATTTTCAGATCAGTGTTTGAGAATTGTGGAAAATGAAGCAGAATCATTAACATTCAATGAAGCTGATGATTTGTAAACTGTTTTCTTTTATCCAGTCACTATTTTTAAATTATATTTTTGTAGGAAGAACTGTACCTTTTTAAAAAATATAAACCGTCTTGGAATAAGACGCACTGTGCCATGCATGTTGTTACTGTCATTTTTGTTGATCTTGTCCTGTGCCTTGTCATGCTACAGTATATATATATCGTTTTCAAGCGATCAGTTCCTGATTGACTCAACAACAAAGGTTTGACAGTGTAGTTAACTAAATCACCTGTAAAATGGCTGCTCACATGTAAACAATGGTTAAAGTGGAAGAAAAAGTGCATTGAAAATGTTATAACACTGACATTTATTTTAAAAAAAAAAAAGTCATTTAAATATTAACATAATGCAAGTTGTTGTACATTGATCCCTTGGTACCACTGATCAAAACAAGTGTACAGATTTCAAATATAATGTCTGTCATAAAGCTGAAAAACAATTGTCAAGCAAGCAAAGGAAGATGCTACCTGCTGTCCCTGTAGATGAAAAGTGAGGATAAACATCAGTGTTAACGTTACATTTATAGCAAAAAATGTTTTAATATTAAAATCATGAATATAAAACCTGATGGCTATGATTACATGTTTGTTTTCCCAAATCAAACACTAGTGTAAAAAGACTTTGGTATGTTATACAGTACTTTCACTGACGCTTTGGACTGCAGCAGATTACATTTAGTACATGTGCAGAATATAAAGACCCCTCACTGAACAAAAAGCAGCAATTTCAATACATTGGGGTTCATCCTTTCCCTGTTTCACATGAGTCATGTGTTTGCTTGTTTCTGTATGTGAGCAGGTGTGTGGTTTTAATGTGCAATATGTGCTTTACATGTGCAAAACTTGCTTACTTTCTCCACCAGCATAAATCACACTTAAGTAAATGTAGGATTTTTTGCTAACATACATAATCATATGTGCATCTGAATCACCACTATGTTTTATACCCACAATACATCTATCAAATCACATAAATATTCACCCTTAAATAAATACAGACACCAACAACCCATCAGTGATTTGAGCGTAGATTTAAAGAAAGGCACTTGTCAAAGGCCCAACACTTGGATCAAAAGTCAGGATGTGCCAAAGTGGAACCAATGAGACAGAAACCTGCAGTCATTTGTTCTGATGTGTGCTAAAAACTGTGCCATGTAATTCCAGTTATTATTTTACACTCATTTTAAATATTATTGTTGGTTTTCCACAAATGGTTGACAAGATCGGCTCTGTTTTATCTTGTCGGATGTGACTGGTCAGTGTTTCTGTATAGTCTACCATTTTGAATTAGAGATGAGTTTTTTTGAATCTCTGGGCCATGAGAGCCACTACAGATGATGAGTGAGATCAGTGCATGAGTGCAGTTTTTTCAGGTCTTTGCACTCTTTTATAACACAGTTACCCCTTTTCCACCAACACTGAACTGGCTTTGTTCCAGTTGCTGCAGTTTGCTGCGCCCAATATTGAAGTGCTCTGAACATTTCTACTAAATAAACTAGTTTGGAACCTGAAAAGTTCTTTCTCTGCTGGAACCAAAAGATAAGGAGATCTTCCTTGGCAACCAAAGTGGGTGTGTCATATTCTACTCCTCGTTGTGTTTTATGTAGCGCCCTCTGTTGATGACATCCTTGACTACAATGGTTCCACTCAGAACTGGTGGAAACACGGGGCCAGTTTACTAGATAGAATCTTCAACAGAACCGGTTGAAGAACCAGAGCTAATGTTGTAGAAAAGGTTTGATGAGAAACTTTGGCATTCTTAAAAAGTTAATTAGAGCTCATCACTTTGAACAAAAATACATTCAGCACAGCTTAAAATACCAGGTCTGTTCCCTCTTTGTCAGACTATGAAAGAGCAGCTGCTTCACTGCAAAAGCTCCTCTGTGTCAGATTGTTCTTCATTTGGGTCCATGAAATCAGCCTTTAGTGTTCTGGGAGGAGGGAACTCTTACAAAGTTTTCTCCAGCAGGATCTCGTTGAACCCCGTCACGTCACTCTTCATGTCTGGTTGCCTGTCAGCGTAGAGAAGTGGAGATCGCTGACAGTGCAGCTTTACAGATCTCTGAGTGGAGAAGAAAAATTTCACCAAAAAAATCAGACATGATAAAAACTTTATGGGAGATTTGACAGAACTTGTGTGGATGTGCCCTCACCTTGGGTTGAGCCCGTATGGAGGCGACCCCCTTCGTGCACTGGTTGGTCTCCACCTTGTACTCTCCTTTCCTGGAGGGCAGGTTGAGGGAAGCCATGACAGACATCATCTTCTGGAAGCCTGTGGCGGTCAGAGACACGCTGATTGATGGGGCCGAGGCCAGAGCCAGGCCCATGGGCCACCCTCGCACTGTGACGGGCTCCTGGATGCTGGAGAGCTGCACCGAGCCTCGCTCCCTGATAACAGGGTTCAATGCTGGCACTTCCTCCTCCACAAGGTCCTTTGCATCATCCAGTTCTGCCTCAGCCAAGGACTTCAGTAGTGCCTGGCACAAAAACGACAGTTATTTACATATGATCCAAAACTCCACTCCAGGGACAGTGCACATTAATAAACATTATTCATCTGTAATACCTGAAGAGGTTTAGCATTGGACTACATCATCTGACTCATGGTGGAAACTTTTTCATGCATCTGTTTTATGCTGGTAGCAACTAGTGTAGCCTATAAGAACAGCCTACAGACGTCTGCTAAGCTCACTTCTGTCTAACTCCACACAGCCACATTTTTTTCTTTTTCAGACTTGTTGTCTTCTTCAGATCAAAGTGACATCGAATGTATCAGCTTTCATGCAGCTCCCTCTGGAGCCACAAATTCTGTTTTACCATTTTGTCTCTGTGTATATTTGGTAGACTGTACTTATTTTTATACACCTTATTATATTTTTTTATATTTTCTCTTCTAATTGCACTATGCAATATATTTTTACTATTCTTGAAAGGAACATCTGTAATGTGAACAATTTCTCCCCAGGGATCAATAAAGTATCTCTGATTCTGATTTGGATTCTGATTCTGTTGCACAATATGCTTGTTTCCACTGCTGATGAGCTACTGTGAGGTGTACATGAGGTGTAGATTACAAAATCATGGAGGAAAAGAAAGAAAAAGCAAAAAGAAGAGACACTCCAGAGGAAACAACAGAAAATGTCCAAAGTGTGGGAACACTACACTTTGAAATGAAAAGAAAACATGGTGCTGTGTGTCTACTGTCAAACAATATTAGCTCAACACAACAGCAATGCTGCAGCACCTCAACAGAAAACATCCAGAGTGGACCGGACACAAGGTAACTGTAACTACATGCAGTGTACGCAATATTTGTATCAGATTAATCACCAAAATAATAGATAGAATACTCAATTACTAAAATAATCAATAGCTGAAGCCCCATTAAGCACTGAAACATACACAGCAGAGGCATATATTACACAGACATTAAACGCTCATACACACACAGTATACTGGGCACTAACATGTAATTAAACTACAAAATAAATTTTATTCTAATCAGTTACTGAAAAAATATGCAATTAAATTACAGTTTCTAATCAAAATGTTGGTTATTAAAAAGAGGTTACATCCAAATATATTCATTCAGTATAAAGCTCATATGTATAACAGCATTTACTCTGCTGCTTTCAGCCTCTTTATCATATTTCTGGACAACGCAAGTCAGCAAAGATGTTGGAACAAGTTTGAGCGCAGCACCATAAAGTGTAGGACCACTGACGAGGAGCTGTCTCCACCACTGACTGTCGAAAGTCACAAATTTTGAGTGTTGTTTTTGATCGTTTGAACCGCCTCCCGTCTGCCAATCAGATCAATGCACTTTGCTCTCGACAACCTGAGTCTGCCATGCCTGCGACCAGCTGACCACATCAAGGCAGCAGGCCACATCGTCAGACGAGAGCGCCTTTCAGTGCTGGAAACTCGACTATATTCTTTAGTAATGTAGCCACAATCAGCCGCTTAAAATAAAGTAGAAAAGTCATCAAATGTGATAAAATACATTATTTGAAGAAATATATAAAACAGTGCCTTACTACATTTCTGGGGGTCTTTTTCTCTTCAACTGATCAATTAAAGAGGACTCACACTCTCTACCAACCAGGCCATAGATGTTGTTAAAATATTTAACAGGACTCTTAATGCTGGCAAGGAAAGCAATCACGGTGAAGTGGGTAGGAGATGACCCTCCCTCTATTCTTATATGGAAATCTATCATATCCAAGGTCATGACTCTTGAAAAATTGGGACATTACATCAATGGGAGAATTCATACATTTCAGTAGAAATGGAAGAGACCATTGGAACATCTTGGAGTTAAATACAATTTGGAACTGAACTAACTGGATATGCGCTTGAAATGGGACATTATGGAAAGCTGACCCGTGTATGTTTCACTAGATTGACTTTCATATTGTTTGAGTTTGAGTGCTGTGCTTCTCTCTTTTCATTTATGGTCCAGTCTTGTTAACTTGTGAAAATTGTAATTTTGTAATTAGATTTTTTGTATACCTTTGGAAAGTTGAATAAAAGGTTAAAATAACAATTTAACTGGAAAACTAGTCATCTGTAACCTATTAGATTTTAAAAATGACCGTTACACCACTGCATGTACAGTACATCAAATATGCAAATCACTTTGGCACAATAAAGGCAAGGTCATAATCAAGGACATGCATGCAGGTGCATAAGTACAAACTGGCCACAGGAGACAGCAGGCAGGACAGAGAGACTGAGGACAGCAAGGAGAAACTGATTTTTAGTGCTGACAAAAATGGATGCTAATTATCTTGAAATAAACAGCAGAGTTCCAGTGTTGTGAAATTTTACAGTCATGAAGAATGAGCAAGAAAACATAAGAAAGATATGACGTGGTGTTTTTAAATCTCACCCTCCACTTCCTCCAGGTGCTCTGGATGACTGAAGCTGCTCTGTTCCATCTGTGGACCTGCCTCCTGACCAGCCAGGACCGCACCGCTGCAGGAGGCAGAAAAACACTTCAACATCTGACCAAGGCATTCATTCTGTGAGTTTAATCTGTGAGACAAATGTTTGCGTCCCCCCTCCAGAGAGACGTATCAAAAGAACATCTGTCATTTACAGTTAATCAGATGAGCTTCAGTGTTCTGCAGCCTCTGACAGGATGAACAGTATCAGTCTGTAAACATTGTGTACAGACTCTGCCAGCTGGTTCCTGCTGGCCAGACACTGAGGTCAAAGCCAGCAGACTCAACAGAGAGGGAGAGAGGCCACAGAGCTGATTCCACTCAGCGGTACCTGGCCAGGGCATTAGGAGGTTACCTGCTTGGATCAGAGTGGCAGACTGCCGGCAGGCGTGGCGTCTGCGGCGCTGGTACCGCCGCCAGCAGCACTGAATGGAGAAGGCACACTGAGACAGGATCTTCTTCCTCTGATCCTCCAGAAAATCAAGCTGTAAGACAAAAGCCAGACAGGTCAGAACTCCAAAATGACCAGACACCTTATTTACTTTACAGGCCTGATAATGAACTTAAACACCCAAGTCTCTTCAGGATTTCACAGGCTTTTTGGGAGATTGTTGCAGCCTAAAATGCCTGATTTCACGGCAGCTTTTCTAAAAAAAATTGTTATGCATGGTGCCATGTTTTTAGGGTTCTTTTGCAAAGAAATTGTGGGAACACGTGAAAATTGCAAAAAGTTGCGATTTTTCAATTCTTTTAATAATTTTTTTGTATAATTAAAAATTAAAGGCAACTTGTTCCAGTGAGGATGAAACCACACTCTGTTGTGTTGTGTTCTAACTGACCTGACCCACAAAAAAATAGAAGTTCACTTGGAGGATATCCCCCCAAGAAGCAAAATGTTTTTGTACCTCAAACTCAAAACCAGCACAAAATTATGAAAAAAGTGCACAGAGCACTGATAAATGTTAATAACAATGATAAACCTCATGACTACCCATGACAAAATACAAAAATAAAAATAAAACAAAATAGTAAATAATAAAAACAGTTTGTTCATTGAGACATATATGTATAATTGCTATGATCCTGTGGGAAACTACAATGATTGGTCAAATTTGGAGAAAAGTTAAGGTAATTGGACAAAATTGCAAGGCCGTGCAGAATTTACAGGAATTGGCAGAATTCGGTGAATTGTTGCGATTGTAACATCACAACTTCGCAACATCACAACTTCCTGAAGTGACTGCCAAGTAAATATGACCAGACTGAAATAAAAATTCTTGGTTTCATGCAGTAAATTACTACCTCTTTATACTACATGTACTACAAATTATGTGTAAGGATGCTTGTGTATAAAAATGACTGACCATCGACTGTGTGAGAAAAACTTTAGTCCTTCCGCAGTGCACCCATGGATTGTGTTTTTCACTGTCAAATGCCTTGTCTCGTAACACCACACGGAGGAGCTTCTCAACCTCCTGCTGAAGAATGTCGTTGTTTTCAGCCTCCACATCTAAGACAGAGAGGAATGTGAGTGACACACTGGAGACATAATTCAAGTATGGGCAGAGCAGCAATTCCACCACATACAGGAGTATTTGTGTCAGTCAGTGAGGTAAAAGCTGTTCAGCGGGAGAGCGTGAGAGCACAGAGAAATCCATCAGAATCAACAGACACTGATGTGATTACTGTGAATTCAACGCATCTTTCAAACCTGAGAATATTTGGCAGCATTCAGGGTTAGTGAGCAGGATGAACATTGAACACTGAACATTCATTCAACATTTGTTCATTAAAAATCTACACTCCATGCTAGCTGTTTCTAACATGCTCACAATGACGAAGTTAACACGAGTACCATGTTCCCCATCTTAGTTTAGCATGCTAGCATACTAATGTTTGCTAATTAGCCTTAAACACAAAGCACAGTTAAGGCTGATGGAAATGTCATTGTTTTTGCAGGTATTAGAGCTTGAGATCTGGGACTCGACAGGACCCTGTAATATTATCATTTTTATTATTATTATTATTATTTCGTTAATAATAATAACTAATAATTAATAACTAATAATAGTTTTATTATTATCAGTAGCAGGAGTAGTAGTAGTAGTATTTTTTTCTCCCCAATTTTGTCGTTGCCAATTCCAAATTCACCCCATGTATTGTCCCTGTCACTGTCAACTGCTGCTGTTTCGTACATAGAGGGAAACTTGTTAGAAAAAAGTCAGGCTGTAATTAGGTTCTGGCTGAAATATGCTAATGAGGGATGGGTTCTGGTCGGGTTTGGGCAGAATTTTGTCGGGCATGGGCCTTTTCAGGCTCAACTTTTCAGGCCTGATTAAAGTTCTGGCAGGTATTTGGTCATAAAGCAAAGTATGGGACAAAAAACAAGTTTAACTTCATGGTGATGCTTCAGGAAAAGTCAGGGGATCACCAAGGATTTTACTATTTATCCTGAGGAGACCATGAAGAGCTAATCAATTAATTGGTTCAGAATTCTCTTATTCCAGCTTCTTAAATGTGAATATCACTTGGAGATATTTTCTGGTCTCTTTGCTCCTTTATGACAGTAAACTGACCATCTTTGTGTTGTGAAAAAAAACCAAGCCATTTAAGGAAACATCTTGGGCTTTGATCGACATTTTTCACAAATTTCTGCCATTTTATAGACCAAACAACTAATAGAATAATCGACAGATTAATCGACAATGAAAATAATCGTTGGTTGCAGCCCTAAATGTATGTGGACTAAATTTCATGGCAATCCACCCAACAGTGTTCGGGACATTTCACAAAAACCTGCCAATGTTAACATGGGGGTGCTAGAAGAAATTTCAGAGCATCATTCATTTCAGTAGGCTTCATCCTTTGTATATCTGTACAAAATTTCAAAGTAAGCCATCCAGCGATTGTTGGCACATTCCAGTCTGGACCACACTGTATAATAAATAGTGGACAGAGCCACCAAGACGTCATCCTTTGGTTTGTTTGAAAGCCTCGAGTTTGGCATTATGGCCATCGCCATCTTGTTTTTTTTTTGGAGTGAGAAGTAATGAGGGGGCAGAGCCATATGCATTGCTACACCTCCATCCTGATTGGATCTGACTGGGAACCCAAGGACACGCTGTGATCCCAACTTATCCCTCAAGCATACTCTGCTTTATCATCTATTATACTCTAAATGGCACCATAATTTAGAAAATGCTGAAAAAGACTTGAAAATAATGATTGGGAAACTGTTTACTGAAGTCATAAAGAGAAGTGGGTTCATTTTCTCAGAAGCTGACATGTAATTGGACTTCTTTTTACAACTAGTAGAGTTTCTCCCTGCTTAAAAAGAATTCAGGTTTTATGGCACTTCTGCATTGGCTTCACTTTCCAGGCCTGGTCTACTTATTATATTGTCTATAGTCTGGACCAAAGTGGCGCAGAGACCAACCAACAGACAGATCAACATTGCCATTCATAGAACTGCATAGCTAAAAATCAGCTTATCTGTGGGTTAAAATGAATATAAGATAAGCATGCACTGATCTGGAATGAGAAGAGAAATATGAAACAACATGCAAAGCAATCCCTGGTAGTCAGAGGTGCATGCATTTACCTGGAAAGTTCATAAGAAGTTGAAAATGTTGTTAGAAAGTCCTGTTTTTATACACCAAATGGAAAAGTCCCAAGAGGAGAAGAGGACTGAGGATCAAATTTATTAAGAGGGCTAATGAAGGAAAAGGAGAATAAACCAGCAGACCTAAAGAGAGGGAAGAAAATCACTCTGTGTCCACAGTAAACATGCTAAAATTAACTGTAAATGGATCCCAAAACAAACTGCACTTACCCACACAGTGATTCCCTGACTTGAAATTTGTAATCAGTCCATAGCGTTGAATGAAGCCTGTGAAAGGAATTCTGTAAAACAGAAATGACAAGTCAACCAAAATCCAAGAGAAACAAGCAATACATTAAGATTCAGAGTAAACATTAGAACAAGGTTTCACCTTATTGGAAAGCCAGCAGCACTGATATGAATAGTCTCCACAATCCCACAGGCCTCCAACTGCATAATAACCTGAGAGCAGAGAGAAAACATCCAGTAAACCTTTACTTCTTATTGTTGTCATAGGTGACAGAGAGAACCGTATTAAATGTGTGTAGAACTTGTACCTCCTCCTTTTTGAAGGTGAGTGGTTTGCAGTCTGGGTTTGGTTTGATGCAGCGAGTGTAGTGAGGTGTTGTGGTGTGGAGGATCTTCATCAGGCTCTCCAGAGAGTTCTACAATCACACATTACCATCATCAGTGCCATGACCGAACATGACCCAACAAGTTAAAACAGGCTTTAGTTGGCTCCCACCTTGAACTTGGAGACCACAGTGACTTTACTGAGCCCCTTGCTGGTTGGGCTCTCAGATTCCTTGTCAGTGAAGATCTGGTGAAGCAGGGGGTCGTCAGACTTCTGGAGCAGGTCGATGAGCTCTGGTGGTACTGGGTCCTAAAACACAGAATCCAGTAGAGAGTGAGGGGATGGATTTGTGGTCAACTTTCTGAACACATTTTAAAGGCTGTTCTTACACACCTTGTTCTTCTCCACCATCCCTTGTATCCGGTAGTTGACTTTGCCTGCATAATGGGCCACAGTGAAGTGGGGCTCCTTGCTGAACTTGTCCCAGCTGATGTTGGCATTATCGCTGAGCTCCTTCTCCAAACGAATCCTGAATGTCTTCGCATCTGAGGCTCGATTAAGGCGACTCTCCTATCGGAAAGGAATGTGAAAGAAAACATCCACTAGCTCAGTGGTTCCCAAACTTTTGATACCATCAGCAAACACTTGTTTGTTTATTTCTCCTACATAATAATAATAACTTTATTTATATAGCACCTTTCTTAACATAGTTACAAAGTGCTTTACAGAAAATAAAAAGCATAAGCAGGCAAAACAAAGAAACAGCTAAAATAAAAAGCAAATGCTGAACCAAATAGAGACATCACAGGGATAAAAATCTGTTTAAACCAATCGACTTCAATTTGCAATTCCCGAACGCCTTCCTATAAAGGAAAGTCTTGAGCAAAGATTTAAAAGATGCTAATGAAGTCGCCTGTCTTATCTCGATAGGGAGACTGTTCCAAAGCCTAGGGTTCTTACAGCAAAGGCCCTGTCCCCTTTAGACACAAGCCGGGATCTGGGGACAACCAGGAGAGCTGCATCCAAAGATCTCAGTGATCGCTGAGGCACATAGGAAACCAAAAGGTCCTTCAAGTAATTTGGAGCAAGGCCATTCAATGCTTTAAAAGTTAAAAGAAGAATTTTAAAATCAATACGAAATAAAACCGGGAGCCAGTGTAGGTTGGCTAACACTGGAGTAATATGTTCATATTTGTTTGTGCCTGTTAAAATACGTGCAGCAGCATTTTGTACAAGTTGGAGACGATGGCGGCAGCTCTGGTTGATGCCTTTGTGCAAATCAGCAGGGGACAAGAAGGACCTGAGATTTGAGATTTTTTTGAACTGAAAGAAACAAGACTGGACCACACTTTTAATGTGTGCCTCAAAACCAGGGTCTGCATCGAAAATTACACCAAGATTTTTTGCAGTCTGGTTAACATTTTGGCTGAAAGAGCCCAGTTTACTGAGAGGTAGACTCTTTGGGTGATTTTGACAGATGATTAAGGCCTCTGATTTATCATCATTAAGTTTTAAAAAATTTTGTGACATCCAATATTTTATGTCACTGAGGCAGGCATGAAGATTATCTAAAGCACTGGAATTACTGGATTTTTATACATAATGTATACATATAAATATACATAAATCATATTCATTCAACTTTGATTTTTCTCCCCTGGTCATCCACACTCCCTCCAGATATTATATCAGAATTGTAATATGAGACTAGATATCATCTTAGATTTTGGATATATTGTGATATGGCTGAGTGTTGTTCTTTCCTGGTTTTAAAGGGTGTATTTCAGTAAACTGATGTAATTTTCTGAACTCATCAGACTCTTCTAGCTGTTATTTTCTGTTCTATTACTCCCTTGATCATTAAATCCACATTTCTGATGAGAATTGATCAAAATTCTCTTTATGTTAATATTTTGTGAAAGCAACAATAGCCATCCCTACAATTTTGTTGCAGTATTGATAGCAAAGTATTTGGTCAAGTAATTGGATTTTGTCGATATTATCTAGCTCTACTTAAGATGATTTACTTTTGTGTAATTTAGTTTACAGCACTGTATCATATTCCTGAAATCATGTTTGCACTATTTAAGAATTTACGGTGCTATTTTAGAGAACGCATGTAATTAGAGATTTGTTTTTAAGATTATTTTTTGGGTCTTTTTTTGCCTTTATTTGACAGCCAGCTGAGGTGAAGACAGGAAAGGGTGGAGAGAGAGAGGGGATAACATGCAGCAAAGGGCCACAGGCAGGCGTTGAACATGGGTCACATGCTCTACCAACTGAGCTACAGGGGCGCCCCTGCATGTATCAAGATATATATATCGTATATTATGACGTAGTATAAAAATATCAAGATATTACTTATAAGCCATATCACCCAGCCCAAATCACTGTATGTATTAACCAGGAAAATGCCCACAATCCCTTCTGCATGAAAGCAAAGAGTTAAAAGAACTGGAGGAAAATTTCTTACATGCTGTCTCTCAATACGAAATTACAATAGTCCTCAACATAAAAAGATAAATCCATATTTGTATCATTTCTTGAGAAAAGAAAATAATTGACATAAAATTCCTCATAAATTACGGTGTAGAGATTGATTTATCAATATGATACCAGGACAGTTAAATATTTAGTAGCAGGTCCCAGACCTTCAAATTCAAGACAAAGGCTTTTCAGATGGGGTTTAGAAAATGATCATGATCATGCTTTATCTAATAATAATATGGAGGATATGATGCACTTATTTTGGTCTGGTCTTCATATTATTATCGTGTGGGTGGAAATCAAAAGATGATTATCTTTGCATTCTATTGCCTTGAGTCTGTGCCCACAAACCATAGTTGATTTGCTCGTTTGTAGTTTTTTATGCTAGAAGGAACAATTGCAAAAAGCAGGGGTCGACATTAACCATGGCCCGATGGCCTGTGTGGCCACAAAAAGTTACTCTGTGATCACCAAGTGGTAGCCAAGTTTCATCCCCAGACTGCAAGCCTTCGCCAACACATTACAGTTGTACAAACACCCTGATTCCTTTGCGCCTTTGAATTCAACATTCTATGAAAACAGCAAACAGTCACTCGTCACCAGCTAGCTTCTGATATGTCAGGGCAACTGAAGTTTGGATTTATGCCAACGCGATTCTTAGAGAAGAACCAGAAACACAAAAAGCAGACCCTGAAAAAAACAAAACAGCAACAAAATTTTAGGAGGAAATGGAAGTAAGAGTTTAAGTGGCTAGAATCTGTCACATCCAAAGATGTCATGTGCTGCAGTGTGCGCTGGCAGATTCTTCCAGTCAAGCTCATTTTTCACTAGAGACAATGACTTCAGAAAACACCACATCACAATTCCTGGAGTGTCACAGTTAAAGAAGGTTATGTTAAGTTGCATTTAATTGCCTTTTCTGTATTGTTTTTACACAATTTTACATGTGGGCCCCCAAATTCAGGGGCTTGGTGTCCAGTGAGGCCAGAGCTCAAAAACAACAGTCTCTATCGCTGAATAGACAAGAGAAGGTAAACACATGAAACTGTTACAAGATTGTTTATTATGTTTTAAGTTGTTTGTTTGTTTGTTTGTCAGTCTGTCAGCAGGACTATGGAAAAACTACTGGCTTGATTTTCATGAAACTTTTCATGAAATTTTGATGAAACAGATCTTAATCACAGGGCAGACACATGAATAAGGTATTGGGCCTTCGTATGTTTGTTATTTTTGTTAAGGTTTTCCTGTTTTGCTTTGCTTTGTTGTTTTGTAACAATTTTAAATGTGTGTGTGCTGTTTTCTTGTTTTTTTGCTTTTGGTTGTGTCATGTGTTATGTGAGTAATGTAAGCTGTAATGTAATAAAAAACAGCAGCATACCTCATTAAGAAGAGAAAACACACTGACAGGGCTCCCCTCTATAAGATCCAGACAGCTCTGGTTGTCTTGGTAGTTGACAAAGGACCACTGCAACCCCTCTGACACATATTCCTCCTGAGAGAAGCAGAGAAGAACATAAATATTCAAGTACAAAACACATTTTCCACATTAAACAAGGCACAACAAGTTGCCCTGTTTTTGATCAACACAGGTTTGACACAGACTGAAGGAATTTCCTAAATATCTGAGGCCTGGACATCAACACAATACGCGGATCATCATCAGGGAAACTCCAGAAAACAGAAAGACGCTACCTGCTGAGCTCGCAGATAATGAGCCACAAAGTGCTGCTGTAGTTTCTCATTGGCGTAGTTGATGCAGAGCTGCTCCAGGTTATTGATGTGGAAACACTCGAAGCCGTACACATCCAGGACTCCTGGAGATCAGAGGAGAGTACTGTGTCAGCTTTTGAAAAGAAACTGGAGCAAAAATGACAAATGTTGAATATTTTTTTACCTATGAAGTTGGACCACATAGATTTGTCTGCACATATGCTGTTGTTGATGAACGTAACCAGCCACTCAAATAATCTGTTGGGAAAAAGTGACACTTACTCCAAAGGATAAGGAGCCCATACACCATCAGACAGACATATCTTCCTCACTGTTTACTGTAAACAAAAAGGCATTTGAGTGTTTGGCGGAAACAAGTGTTTGACGACAACAAGTATTAGTCACGAGACAAAAACAAGCTCTTGCATGACCAGCCCTCCATATAACATTATCACATCGTGACAAAATTCCCGCATTGTTCAATGTTGAGCTCTTCATTCTTACTGGGCGTAGATGACCTTGGCCAGGCAGTCTCTCCTCATGCTGCACTCTGTCTGGGAACAGGGCTTGAACACGTTCTGCTTCCCCGCCTTCAACGTTCTCACTCTCAAACAGGTCTGAAGCTCCTCAGCGGGGACGCACAGCAGCTCAGCAGCCCTCTGCAAGAAGTCTGAAACCCAGGCAGGAGAGGAAGGCTGTTAACTACACATTTTAAGTTTGTTGGTTGACATTTGTAATTGTTATTATTTATAAACGTTCTGTGCACTTTCATTTTATACGTTTGTGCTGTTTTGACTGAGTTCAAGCTCCAAAAAGATTCTGCTTCTTTGTGTAATACCCCCCAGCGCCCCTCTTCATTCACAAATAAAGCAGATTTTTTATCATTTCTGTGATTCTGAGCCGTTTTGGAAAGGTCAGTTTGAACATTCAGAACAGTGAATCGCAATTTTCATTTGGTCCGGCAATTTCATTGCAATGCAACATGCATCAAAATTTCTTGAAAAAGCTGCTGTGAAATCAGGCATTTTAGGCCGCAACAATCCCCCCCAAAAAAGGCCAACGGAATCCTGGAGGGACTGAAATATCACTCTCTCCAGACCAACCAGAATCCTTTTGCTGGTCTGCTGCTGCCTCAATCAATTGGTTTGTGTTATTGTGTGACTTCTGTGAATCCGAACTAACTCATTAAAACACTAAACGAAGGAGCGGAGATCATGACCATCCTGTTTTCTGTGAGGTAAAATGATTGTTTTTGCCAGTGGAGTCTGGTTGGTTTGGAGAGAGCAATATTCATCTTATACAAGAGTGGTTTCCAATCAGAAAACACCATCTGATGGCAAGCTGTGAAAACATTCTAAATATAGAGAGTGCACTTTAAACTGATGTTGATTTTTACATTGTTTAGTTTCCCACACCAGTACTCCTCTCTGCTTCTCCAAACTGGAAGTGTGTTGACCACCCCACTTCAACAAATCCAAACTATCCCTTTAACTTTCTAAACAAGTGAGATTTTAAGTACCCATTGACTGGAAGTGATTGATAAGAGGTGATTAAACAATTAATAATTGTATCCGATACCTTTGGACTGGTCATTGAGGTTACATGGTTGTGATTCATCCATTGAAGAGGAGAAATTCACATTCCCCAACTGCAGAATCCCTGATAATACCTGTAATGCAGTACAGCAAACAGAGCATTTTAATTCTGTGCTTACAGAGAAAGAAAGACACACAAAACTAGACTGAAAGTCGATGATTAGCATTTATAAGCAGTATATAAACATTTTAATAACACATGCTGATGTAGTGTAAGCACTCATGTTAATGAATGTGTCTTTGTGAACAATTATGACACTTCCTCTTGGCACCCATGACTGGATGCTAGTGGATAAACACATAATGAATAACAATGTAGTAAAACACAGTTTTAATAATATAAAATGCCTTCATAGGAGACATCATACTTGTTGACAAATACTGTGCATTAACACTTAAAAATGTCATTATATGTGCTTATAACTAGATTATAGTCACTATTGACTCATTGTTTGTATTAAACAGAGGGGTTAAAATAAAACATTATCAATGATGAAAATCTTACCCTGAATATCTGTTGCTGCCTTTCTGCTTTAATGCCCAGATGAGCCATCGCCTCGACAGTCTCTTGAAAACAATCCTCTATAAGACATTAAATTAACAGCAGTTACTTATGATAATCACAGACATGAACAGAATTAAAGACACAATTGCCTAAATATGCATAAACATAAAGACGAACCTTCAACTGTTTTTTCACAATGTGGCAGCCAAGCAAAACATTGACCATGTGGCATCTTCCACTCCTTTCTCTGCTCGTCTGAGGCCCCCTTCATCATCTGAAAAACACAATGCTCTCAGCATTTACATCTGAATTACATGTAAATGTGTTAATATTAAAGGGACAGTTCACCCAAAAATGAAATTTCATTTCAACAAGAAGTTGTTATCTAGAGTTGTTATCTGGATTATCTGCAGTTTCACAGGGAAACAGTGCTGCAGAATCTCCCAAACTATTGAGGTGAATGGTGACCGGTTTTCAAATGTAAAAAAACAACAGAAAAAACATGAAATGCCTCCATACTGTTTGTCTGGTGTAATCCAAGTCTCCTAAAGCCCCGACATGCTAAGGTGACTTGAAAGACGTCATTTACACCATGGTCTTAGTCTGAATCTTCACTTGGAGACATGTTCACATGCACACTGTCTGAACTGTGTGTGTGGTGCGACAGTGTGCGTGTGCAAGTGAACAGCATGTTGGAGCTTCAGGAGACTTGGGTTACACCAGACGAGCAGTATGGAGGCATTTTGTGTTTTTATTCTGTTGTTTTTTATGCTTGAAAACTGGTCACCATTCACTTCCATTGTTTGGGAGATTCTGCAACACTGTTTTCATGTGAAACTCCAGCAGTGTTTTGTGGACTAAAAAACTAAACCTGACCTTCAATCAGCATGAAGGTGAGTAGATAATGACTGAATATTCATTTTGGGTAAACTATCCCTTTCAACTGAGCATATGAGGTCCAGTGCAGCCCTATTAACTCACCTGGTAAAAGATGTGGAAGTTTCTCTCATTAGCTGGCTGGCAGGCCACCCTGGTCTTCTCAAGCAAATATGTCTGCACAGACGCCCCCACTAACAGTTGACTCCTTCAGTAAAAATAACATGTTGAACAGATTAAACTGGGCAACTACTTGTATTATAGCTCACGCATACAGTGTACAGCAGGCTCAGTTGTCAGTACCTGTCTAGCTGGAGCTGGATGTACTTTCCAAAGCGACTGCTGTTGTTGTTCCTTAGCGTACAGGCATTACCTACATGGAGGATAAAGTGTTGGCTGAGTGACTCTCTACAGTGGTGATTTTCATATTAACAAGGCACCAGTATTTAGTTCTCTCACCAAAAGCTTCCATGATGGGGTTGGAGTCCAGCACCCTCCTCTCTATCCTCTCCACTGTGTCCTGACTCTTCACCACTGAGGAGGAGGCCGCCACAGTGGCGTAGTATTTCATCAGGCAACGAGACGTCCATGTCTGTAAACGAAAGATTGTTTCTATTTGTACACCTCAGCTTGCTTTAAGCCAAAAAATGTATTGCACTGTTCACAGGCCAAGCACTACTTAATGGATCTGACATTTTAATGTATATTATACGAATGACTGTATTTCATGTATTCCACTAATTCTGTGATCCAATTTATGGAGCTCACCAGTTCTACCAACATTATTCTTTTTTATTTTGGGAGCTACTCACTGCAGAGATCAACTGTCAGTCTTTTTCATTTGTATTTTCAGATGATGTAGTTTTGAGTTTCTGTGCACAATGACTATTCTTTTTTTATTTTTTCCATTAACTAACTATTTAATACTAAGTCTATGAAACAGGGAAAAATAATGACACCAGATGTTACATTATTTCTTCAAATTGCTTATTTGGCCTGACAAACCAAAACTCTAAGCAGTTACTTATTTATAAAACTGTGATATGAAAGAAAAGCAAAAACACTGTTAAATCTCAGAAGCTCAAACTGGAAAGTCTCTGTTTAGTCAAAACAAACCTCTAGTGCTGCTGAACATGTGAAAAGACGCATCACTTCCTGTGGGCCAGAGGCATTTAGAGCAGCAAATAAACTAATTTGAAAATGAAATGCCCACATACACTCTATAGACATCCAAACTGTGCCTCTAATCGTGTACTGAGTGCATTAATAATATTCATTGAATGAGTCACACAAACACTTAAAATTCTTTAAACAAGCTGCCCCATGAATGCCTAATCAGCTTAGACCATACAATGTACACTGGCCAATAGTCAACTTGCACAGTTGAATCTGTGGCTCTGTGAGTAAAAAGAGTAACTGACAGTGTTAATCCCTGGTTGATGTCATAGGTTACATTTATTCTTTAATCTTAACACACTAAAGTATGTGTTGGTTTACCTTTCCTGCACCGCTCTCACCGCTGACCACCAACGATTGGTTCACTGGCTCCAGCTGGCCCTGAACATTCCTGTAGGCTTCTTCCGCCACAATAAAGATGTGTGGTTTGAACTCCTGTTGACAAAAATACACAGACTTCCTCAATATCAGATTCCTGACTGCAGGGAGAGCTGTTAGTGCCTTCAGGAGGGTCCAGTTTAATGAGTTTGACTTTGAAGCTGTTCTTGACAAAAGAAGGCAGACAAGGAAGTGACCACAGAACAGCATGGGTTTTGGTTTTTGCACTTTAAAACTCTGCAATATTGGTAAACATCAGACATCCAGATGAAATATTGATCGCTGTTGAACTGTTGACACACTCGTGGTAGTATGTGGGTCATTTCTGAAGGGCTGCACCAGTGCATGATTTAATCCTTAAAGTCCAGGAAACAGCCCCTGGAAAACAACAAACTCATACAATGCACCCACCTACCCACTGTCACCATCCATCTCTCTTCAACATAATTAAAACCCTGCAGAGAAATGTACATAAGTCAGCTGAACTACAATGAGAGAGAGCTGTGACTCTGTAAATACCTGGGGCTGAGGAGCGCAGTGATACTCCTTCATCACATCCAGAGAGTAGAGGTCTGGGATTGGCTGAAAGGGGTTTAGAGCCACCAGGGTGCAGCCAGCATGGGTGTAAAACACCTTCACACTGTACCTAGCCTGCAGACATTTCAGCACTAACAGAGGAAAAACATTAAATATCATGAGGCATTAAAAGGGATAGTTCAACCAAAAATTAAAATGCCATCATTATCTACTCACCCTCATGCCGATTGAGAGTTGGAATTATTTTGTTAGTCAGCAAAACACTGCAGTGTTGCAGAATCTCCCAAACAATGGAAGTGAATGGTGACCAGTTTTCAAACTTAAAAAACTGGGGGGAAAAAAAGAGATAAAATGCCTCCATACTGCTCATGTGGTGTAATCTGAGTCTCACAGACACCATCACAGCACACACACTCTGTTCAGACAGTGTGCATGTACACATGAACATGGCTCCAATCTAAAGATCTACAGTGAAGATTCAGGCTAAAAACATGGTGGAAATAACATTTGTTTAATCAGCTTGGCATGTTGGACTAGATGAGCAGTAAGGAGGCATTTTATGTTTTTATTCTGTTCTTTTTTACATTTGAAAACTGCTCACCATTCACTTCCATTATTTGTGAGATTCTACAACACTGGTTTCCTGTAAAATTCCACCAGTGTTTTGTGAACTAAAAAACTAAACCTGATCCTCAATCTATAATAAATGTTTTGACTATATAAGATAACATGATATATATAACAGATACAGCATAATCAATCCAAGGGCTTAAAAAAAATCCTACAGCAATTCCATGCAGTCATCCTGACCTGAGCTGTACTGACAGGATTTTCTCTCCATGTGCTTAAAAAGGAATACATGAATCATTGTTTTTTGGGTAAGGCATGTGCCAGCAAAGTAAATCATGCCCTTGGTTCACTCAGCTAAGTGACAATTGTTCCCATATCATTTCATATCACAGCATTTTGCTAGCATAGCAATCATTCATGCATTCATTTAGTTTTTATCACGCCTGCAGACTTTATCTTCAAATGGTTAAACAATACACAGCTAACGCAGCAAACCAAGGTGAACCGGAGAACACTGAGTCACACTGGCTGTGTATTTGTAAATAAACACGAAGTTTATGTGACATATCAAACACTCGGCAGCACTCACTGACATTCAACAGAGATTTTAAGATTTACGCCATCTTACTAAGCACTAAGCCCCATGATGCATCATGCTTACGTTATCAAGCGATTTAGAAACTCTAGAGCTCCAACTGACACTGTAGCCCTATCTGTTACCTGTGGATGGGGTCACTGGGTTGACTTTGGTGAGGTCGTCATAAGTGTGAAGTTGGTCTTCATCAGTGAGGAAGGCCTGAACTTCTCCCTCCAGTGAATCATTTAGGGACAGCTGAGGAGAATGGACATTCTGGACGAGACCTCTCACCTATGTGAAAGGCAAAATGTGAGTCATCAGATTTTAAAATAAGAATTGACATCTTGCAAGTAAATGCTTAATAAATGGTAAAACAAAAGAAAACATTACATATAAAAAATGTGAGAGTTGGATTATGTTTTTATGCATACTGTATTTCTTATTCTTAGAATGTAGGGAACATATTAAAAACATAATCACCACTCTCCAGACGTCAGAAAACAAACAGCTGTGCCCAAACCTCTGATGTAATCATGATGTCAAGCCCGATCATGCTAGTTTTCAGCAGGTTGATTCAAGGTAAAAGCAGTATTTTCAAAATAAGGGCTGATTTCCAAGCTCCATACCCATAACATTACAACAAAGCAGGCTTATTTTGTGCAGCAAAATGTCAAGCATACAATCTGTCAAACTTTTCTGACATATGAAGCACCTGAGAACTTCTGTGTCCATGTAATTAAAAGTTTTTATTCTTTGCTTTGAGAGAACAAACATCATACAGATTGCATACACCAATCAAGTATTTATTCTCACATGCTATTTTCACTGACACCATGGTTAACTGTAGAAGCCTAAAACAGTCCAAAGTCTTACAGGGCTCACTGCTACATGTATTTGTGCAGAACCACTTGGGTCATTTCTAATTCATCCAGTAACAGTCACCCCAGACCGACTAAAGAAGGTCTGCTTTATCCTACTAGAACACATGGCCTGGACCAACAGCCTGCCTGACAACTGTCAGCCGTCTAAGAGCTACTAAATGTGTGCAGACAGAATTAATCCAATGAAATGTAGGCAGGTAGCCTACATCCCATCATTATGTAAGGCCATTTTAAACCGTATAAGTAGTCCTGATGCCATTAATTTAATACTCAATGCTGCATGAACAATATCCTGAGTACACAATATAAACAATACATCCAAATACCTAATGCTGCATTAATAACACCCCAAGTACACACAGTACACAATACATTCCACTGATGTGTAGCTGACACATACAGTACATTTAACACTTCAGTCTCATGTTTTTGTAGTCGTATATTATGATTTTCAGAAGCAGCAGGTGGCAGAAAAATAAATCAAAGAAATCAAGTAAATCATGTATTGTTAGATAATGAACAATCAGTGACTTATTAAGTTCTGTGACACCTGTTTGAGTAGTCCTCGCCCTTATCTGCTGCTCTTATTCCAAACGCCATTCAAAAATCTAGCAATTCAGTGAGGGTTGTCGTGTGTGTGTACTGGCAAAGTGGCAACTACCCCAATATAATAAGGCACCATCTCAAAATTTATGCCACTGATAGACACAAAACGCTACATCAACGTTAGCAAACAATGTTGACATTTAATGAAATAGCTAATTTCAAAGTGGCCTGCAACAATTTATCAGTCTTCAGTCACGCTTCAGAGAACATGACAAGCTGTTTTACTTCTAGCTACCTTTTCTAACAGCAAGATTGCAATTTTTGGCAGTCAGATTGTTGTCATTTACTCAACGCACTGTAGTGAGTAGGGACTATTTTCATCTGGGACATTAACGTAAACACTGGATTACAGCGCTGAGTCACAGGTATCCGTTCATTAAACATTTCACAGAGCGTTGCCAATACGAACCAACCAATCATGACTGAGAACCAGTACAGAACGATAATGTTCCTCCAGGTCGTGTTAAACTTCTCTATAACTTTTTTTTATATTTCATAAACTAAAATGGGAAATCTCTAAACCACCAGTTGAGAAACAGTGAACGGGTGTTCCCCCCGTGTCCCAACTTACCGTCGCCCCTCCATTTCTGTATCCCGCTGCTCCAACGGTACGTCGCTTGTCCGCTGAACTCATTGATTTCACCGTCAATTTCGCGTCTGTCTTAAAACTCAGCCGAAAAACTGTGATAACAAATATGTCTAAATTCTACTTAAGGTGCGTTGTGGTTATTCTGCTCCGAAGTCCTCCTGAACCTCAGTATTTTCCATTACTGTCAGAAACATTCCTCAAGGACAACTTCCCGTGCCGCAGCGCCGCCTGTCCGACTGCCTCCCAAACTCCCAAACCACACTTACTCTCAGTCGTGGCTTCTAGGGAACCCTTGAATGTCGAACCTCTCGCGAGAATATCTTCATTGTGCACCTTGCACTGTACAAACTTATCGTATTTTATGATGTAACAACACTGTGTTTAATATTTATGTAGGTATAGGGACCAAAAACAGTTGATTAGCCTTAGGGAACGATCATGGTTAGGGTTAAAATGATAACTCTCGCGAGATCTTTCGCAGATCTGGGATTCCCTCTCTAGAAAGGACCCTTATTCCCGCCCACTTCCTGATGCTTCTGTGGCTCAGCTGGCCACCACTATCTGACAATTAGACGGGTAAGGTTTTCCATGAAATTACTCTTACTTTAGAATCTTTTTCATGCCACTTAACTGGACTTTCATTTAACGTTTCCAAACCTCGAGACTCAAAAATTAATAACCATTTTGCATTTATCACTTTATCTGGACTAAACCACGCTCCTCGGGTTATATTCATGACGTACTTAAATTAAGGTTAGAAATGCTGTTTTTCTTTTTTTAAGGTGCTAGAAAGTCTTTTAATTATTTATTTAAAATGAAATATGAACGAATAACAAGGCGTAATCCTGACATCTTTAAGGCACATTAGGTATGAGGGATAACATAATAATAAATTATCCAAACTCACAATAGCGAATAATAAATGATAGAATTTTCTTAAAAATACCAGAAAAAAAGATATTTGCATGGTTATTTTAGGGGTCATCAAATATTTTCACTTCTCTATAAGACATATATGTCCCTGTCATTATTTAAGACCCCCTTTAAAACAGAGGTGAGGCTTTCATTTCCCTCCATCTGAAGGAGTATTAGACTATTTAATATTAGATACTCTTAATGTTCTTGATGTTAATACCAAACACAGTATTTTCTCTGGTGAGAAAACTAAGGCTAGTAACTAAAGTCTAGGCTAGGTTGGAAGTTCACAGAATTCCGAGCTGCCCTGAATGCGGCATGGGGTCGAATACGGAAGTAACAGTAGACGCTCTGTAGTTGAATGTAGCATGATGGTTCAGACTTCAGGCAATTGTAAATAGGTATGCTGTAAAACAGGTATTTTGTGAATCTGCTTTCCCCACGCCAAACAGGAAGACCCGAGGTACGTTTTAGTAACTCGACACATAACTGCCTCACTGATAATGATAAACCTCGTAGTATAAATTAGAGAACTGACTCCATTCATGGTGAGTGCTAGTTAAATACTTATTGTGAATATTCGCCCTGAAGAGCAGTTCAAAATGTTAACACTTGTCATTTAAGACTTCCAATCAAAAACAGTAAATTCGCTGTAGTTTCTGTGACAGTTTCCTAAGCGTCTGACTTTTTCACAGCAGCCATTTTGACATTAATTAGTGGACTAAACACAGGTGTTACCAGTGTAACTAATTAAAGTTCAGTCCCATTCGGGTTAAACAGTCAGGGTGCTGCTAATGTGCAGGTTCACTCACAGGAAAGGCTCTGCTACACAAAACGGAACAGGAGCGTAATTAGTATAAATGGTAACACCTGTTTTACCCTACTATTACATAGCAGTCTGGCTGCTGTGAAAACGGTCTGTTGAGTATATTCCTAGTTATTTGTCTCTCAAGTGCGGTTATGTTTCTCTCATGTAGTAAAAAATGAATTTCAATTTTTGCAGGCCATGTCTCAGAGGGATCTGAAGGAGGCGTTTGTCAGTAATCTCAATGGGACCAGTCTGCAGGAAGTGGCTCTGGGCTCATTTCTCACTCCACTATGCCTCATCAACAGAGGGCTCATCCTGATCCTCTACCAGCAGGCCAAAGGGACTCTTCCGCTGCCACTTCCACTGATTTCTCACCTGCTTCTAGATTTCTCTGTGCTCATTCTCCCCCTCATCCTGTCATGCACTGTTCTGAGCAGCATTCTCCACCAGGTCATCCTGAGCCTAACCGTTGTTTCGGCTTGTGTGATATGCTACATCTATCGAATCAAAAGCAATACTCAACACGATGTCAGCACTTTCCTTCAGAGCCATGTTCAATTTGACCAGGTTCCCTTTGTGACTATCTTCCGAGTGTTTGTAAATGTGAAAACAGCCATCAGCATTCTCGCCGTAGACTTTAGCGTCTTTCCAAGGCGATATGCTAAAACAGAAACCTATGGGACAGGGGTTATGGACTTTGGCGTTGGAGCGTATGTCTTTGCAAATGCCCTCGTCTGTCCAGAGGCACGCAGGAAGAACATCTCAGGATCCAAGATGAATCATATCACAAAGCAGTTCGTGTCAGTCTGGCCCCTTGTTGCTCTTGGTATGGCACGGCTGGTGAGCGTCAAAATGAGTGGCTACCATGAGCATGTGACAGAATATGGCGTCCACTGGAACTTCTTCTTCACGCTAGCCATTGTCAGGGTTGTGGCTTCTATGGTTTTGTCTGTTTTACCAGCCAGTCAGTCATGGATCATTGCTCTTCTGATCAGTGGAGTTTATCAGTTCACTCTGGAGACATCAGGGCTGAAGGCTTTCATCATCCACAACAATGACAGAGAAAAGGACTTCCTGCATGCTAACAAGGAGGGAATATTCTCTGTAGTGGGTTATGTAGCCATCTACATGGCAGGAGTTCAGGTGGGACTCTATGTGATGGAACCAAGATCCCAGGTTAGACAGTGGCTCAGAGCACTATTTAACCTCGCAATGGGAAGTTTTGTCCTGTATGCTGCTTTGTACCCATGTCAGACACTCTTGGAGCCAGTGTCTCGGCGCATAGCTAATTTACCTTTCTGCATCTGGAGTGTTGCTCAGTCTTTGTTTTTCATGTCCTACCTTGGTATAGCTGATATGGTTTTACTGTTTTCCAAAAGAACATCGGGCTGTCACTTTGTGCCCTCATCATGGAATTTGTGTAAAAAACATTCAGACTCTGACAAAAAGACAGGTGAAATAGAAAATCACTGCCTTGTTCAGGCTGTCAGCAGAAATCAGTTGTTGTTTTTCTTGCTTGCAAATGTCATGACAGGGTTGACCAACTCCATAGTGGACACACTTAGTTGTAGCAATTTAGTTTCAGTGTGTGTTTTGCTGTCTTACATGTTCATGAATTCCCTTGTAATATACATTTTACATCTTTGTGGAATTACAGTAAAATTCTGGTAAAAATGACATTTGTAACTGTTAAACAATGTTCATTTGTGTATCTTGTAGGGGTGTCACGATTCTCCAAATCCACAATATGATTTGACTTTTGATTTTAAAGGGATAATTCACCCAAAAATGATTGGCAATTGGCTTTCAATTTAATATTGACATTGTGACACCCCTAGAGTTTTGAAGGTTTTTTTGGAGTTGGAATGACAGACATTGAACTTCACAATTAAAAACACTGGGAAGCCTTGTGTTATAAGAAGATATGATCTGTAATGCTCTGGATACTATTGTACATTATGTTTATATATGCAAATTAACATGTGTTGATAAAACGGTGGCTCAGAATAAGTGAAGACTTGGACTACAGACATGTTAAGTGTGTTTAAATGATTTACATTTCTCTTTGTTTTTTAAAAACAGTATAGTGGTTGCTGCTAAATAATGCACTTTGCTTGCACTGGCCTGCTGTGGAACTGGCACTGGTTTACAAGGACTTTGAAGGACCAGTGTGTAGGAATTAGTGGCATCTAACAGTCACCTTGCAGATAGCAAACACCTTCCCTCACCCTCCCCTTTCAAGCACATAGGAGAACCTACAGTGGCCATGAAACTCACAAAAAATGTGAAAAGTTCTCTCCAGAGCCAGTGTTTGGTTTGTCCTTTCTGAACTACTGGTGGGCTCAGTAGAAGGGGAACTGCTCCATGGACATGTTATACATAGACCCCACACTGACCACTTCAGCCCTTAATTGTGATACATTTAAGGTGGCACCATATTGGTTTGGTCAAAACCTGTGACCTGTGAACAAATACGTGTAAGTTCTGGATAATTCGCACTATGATGTTTACATTTTGTCAACCAAATTTCAATGACTCATGTTGTATTCAAGGGCCTATCTTTGATCTACATGAAGTAGGAAAAAATGTCATGTCACTCAATAGATCATGAACCAATAAATATAAAAACAACTCAATGAAATCAGTTGAGAAATGTAGATGTTATATGTATTGACATACCATCCAAAGGCCAGTGTGGCATCTAGGTATATAAACAGTCCATATTTCAGATGATTATACACTAATGAAATCATGTTTATGAATATTATATTCCATTTCTGCCTTATTCTGCTAGTAGATCGCTGTAAATCTTACACAATGGAGCTTTAAAACTTGGTCAGCAGTAAATCTGAGCTTTGCATAAAAGGGAAAATGGCTTTTAAATGGTGCAGCAATTGATCATAGCCCCTAGAATGAGCTAAAAAGATTTTACTCTTCTGACTGTTTATATATGTTTACATCTGCTGTCTTTTCTTAATCTCTTTTATTTCTTTTTTGCAATTCTGTGGTTATTTCATTACTCATTGCAGTGCTATTTTATGTAAAATCTCAATGACTGCAACATCTATACATAAATAAATAATTAATTCTTAAACTCTTAAAGCAACAGTCTATTACAGTCTGTGCACCAAATCCTCAAACAAAAGTAAGAGCTGCGGTTAAAATCCAATACAGCAACACGTGTATGTAAAACTGATGAATACAAAGGAACAAGGAAATAAAGGTTCCCTTATTCATTTCAGACAAACTGGATTTCCTTTTAATGCATGAATGAACATTTTGTCCCTGTCAAAATATGTCCACAGTGCGCCCCCTGGAGGCGACGCGCATTACAACGTCAGCTACTACGTGTGCGGAGGGCAAAGGTCAAATCGGTAATGAAGATTCCGCCACCGTAGCAGCCTCACTCACTGTCGCACTTGTTTATTTTTAAGGCGAAATTTCAGAAGCGGGTAAGTGAAACAAGCTGATAGTAAGATATCCCTTAGTTTTGTCGGGGTGACAGGTTATGGTCAATCTTTCTTACGTTAGTAAGAGACGCTGACGAAAGTGACAGTCGCTAAGCAGCCAGTCACCCAGTTGAACTTTATATTAGCCGTATTCAAGCTTGCTAGCGTTAGCTTCATAGAGCAGATGCTAACTAGTAAGTTAGCCAAGTTTGCTGCCATCGATAGGGCGTTGACAAACTATATCAACACTGCAACATATTTATCAGTTATGGTATTGTAAAGTTCCAAGTATGTACATGGCTTGAGAATTTTGCCCATGAAATAAAGCGACCGCCTTCCTCAATCTGTAAAATCGTACTGGCAAATGAAATTAGCTAGCAGGCTAACGTTAACTGGCTAGCCGCCGGTTACTGCCTTATCCTGCCCAGCTGATGAGTTTGTAAGACGTTTGTATGGTTAATAGCTAAACCCGTCTTCATAAGTTAACACGTATAGCCAAAAACCGCTTTTAACAGATCATACAAACTAAGTTAAATTATTACACAATTTCTCCCCTCAATCTGTCGTTTCCGAGGTTGTTTTGCTAACTTAGCTGCTTAAATCTGGGTCAAGACAAATCTGTTTGCACTGCTACAGTGTTAGCAACGTAGGATCACATGTTGTCAACGCCAGGAACAAATAACCTCCCTTTTGTACAGTGTTATAATGCTAGGTAGTCTGTAATATAGCTTTTATTGCAGTGACAAGGTGATGTTGTAGTTAGCCGCAATGACCTGCAGTAGATTAGCATTAGCTCGTTGTAGCCTGTGCTGATGTCAGTGTGGTCAGTCGGTGGTCTCTTGTGTGTCACCTGCAGGAGAGCTGCTGGAGGAAATCATGGCACGTCTGGTGGCAGTTTGCAGGGAAGGGGAGGAAGATTACCCATTTCTCGCCAGACAGATCCCCTTGTACATTGATGATACTCTCACGGTAAATAAGCCTTTCTATGTCAGTGGCCACCACAAGGAGAACGTGTATAAAGATCACAGATGCTAAGTGGCTAGCTCAAACCTAAGCCTCTTTTAGTCATGTGTTAGCACTCTACATCAAAAGTAAAAGCTTAGTTATTACTAAGTTACTAAGTCCCAGCCTGTGAAGGGACCAACATTCAGTTCTTCTAAGCTCTATTAGAAACCCAATTATGACAGCTTAAGGTTTATACTT
>JAJHUR010122112.1:10717-24833 GCA_027495735.1 Lutjanus campechanus | reverse complement strand
GTGTCTGCTCTGTCTCGCTCTCTCTCTCTCTCTCTCTCCCTCTCCCCCTCCCTCTCTCTCCCCCCCTCTCTCTCTCTCCCCCTCTCTCTCTCTCTCTCCCCGTCTCTCTCCCCGTCTCTCTCTCTCCCCGTCTCTCTCTCTCCCCGTCTCTCTCCCCATCTCTCTCTCTCCCTGTCTCTCTGCCCGTCTCTCTCTCTCTCTCTGTCTCCCCGTCTCTCTGTCTGTCTCTCTCCCCGTCTCTCTCTCTCTCTCTCTCTCCCTGTCTCTCTCTCTCCCCGTCTCTCTCCCCATCTCTCTCTCTCCCCGTCTCCCCGTCTGTCTCTCTGTCTCAGTGTATAACTGGACGCTGCAGCAGGTGGTCGACTGGCTCTCTGTCAGTGTTGAGCTCCCTCAGTACTCTGAGACGTTCAGGAAACACCAGCTGGATGGGAAATCTTTGCCCAGGTACCACGAGGTTACTTTACAACTGTAATCGGATACATTTACTGATGTAGCCAGTAACCTGATCCACATATCACAATATTACAGTAATGTAACTTGATTACTTTCTGTTGTGTACTTTTGGATTACCTCGATATAAAACAGGCTGAATTTCTTTAGTTTTATTGATTTATTGATCTCAACAAACTCACCAACATCCTTCAGCATCATCGTCAGCTTCAGTCAAACTTTACAGAAACTAAATCAAACTCAACAAAACGTCTCGGTTCGTCTTCCCGCTGTCCCAACAATCACCTGCTCAGGTTTGGTCCAAATAAAAGAGGCGGAGCCTGCAGCGAGACGCTAACTGACAGCCCTCATGTCCCCACACTCAGATGTCGGACTGTCCTTGAATGCAACAGTTTGTCAGAGCAGCGTCTCAGCAGCCAAACCACACGACCATGTGTTTATTTATCTGAGCTGCCACTTCCTGTAGACGCTCAAATCTCCTACAGGACTCAAACTCATCATTAATGATGGTTCTCTGTTCTCTCCATGTTCTGTCTGTGTTCTCTGTTCTCTCTGTGTTCTCTCCATGTTCTGTCTGTGTTCTGTGTTCTCTCTGTGTTCTCTCTGTGTTCTGTGTTCTCTCAGGCTGGCGGTGAAGAACACCACCCTGACGGCGTCTCTGTTGAAGATTTTAGACAGAAGTCACTGTCAGAAGCTGCAGCTCAAAACTCTGGACATCGTTCTGTTTGGACCACCAGCAGGTGTGTGTGTGTGTGTGTGTGTGTGTAGGTGTGTGTGTGTGTGTGTTTGTTTGTTTGTTCTCTAACGTTCCACCAGAACATCTGGATGTTCCCCTGGTGGCCGGCTGCAGTATAGCTCATAAGCCTCAAACATCAAAGTTCACATCAGATGTTGTTCATTCTGTCGACATTATAGATCTTTAAATCAATCAATCAATCAATCAATTGATCACAACAAAGGCAGTAACAGCTGGACGAACTAATAAACAGAAGAACCAACATAAACACTCTGTTAATAATCTTCCCACTAATCGATTCGTCGTTCAGCCTGTTACGAGGTTTAATAATCAGCAGTTTGATCCTTTATGATTTTTGAAGATTTAAATATTGATCTCGTGCGTCTGCAGGCCGACAGAACCGCTGGAAGGATCTGGTTCTGGGCGCGTCCATCCTGATGGCGCTGGGCGGCTGCTGGTTCGCTTACGTCCAGACCAGGAAGTCCAGAGACGACCTGGGGAAGCTGACGAAGGACCTGGAGGGTCTGCAGAGAGCCGAGCAGAGTCTGCTGGACCTGCAGGACAAGTGAGTCCACGTTCCTCTCTGCTAGAACCAATCAGTGATGTTCTAGAACATAAAATATATACAAGTGTAGAGAACGATAAGATTTTTAAATATATACATTCTACCATCATATATAAAAGAGATAATAACAAATATATCCACGAGTGGCGACAAACAGTCATTTCAGACCAAACTCCATTTAAAAATGTGTGATTTTAAAGATGTTTTGTGTGTCAGCAGACTTTACAGACGTCGGAGGTTTTTACATCAGATCTGGTTTGAATCTTTGGATTCTTCTGATTAATTCGGCTGCTGGAGATTCAAACATTTGTGTCATTTTCTTCGTGTCTTCACTTGGAAGTGAGGTTCTATAGAGACTCTTTAGAACGTCTGTGTTGATTTTGGTCCCATTTGAATGAAGACTTGTGGAGACACAGAAGTTAACTGATGTTTCATGTTTATAAAAACATAAAGTGATGAACTTTTGACTTGACCACCGGCTGCAGGACGTTACGGCTCATTTTTATAAGTTTGATTGTCTACAAATCAATTATCGTATCAATTATTACTAAAATTCATCAACTGAATCATGAACCAAGATCAAACAAAACGATTCTCACACAAACTGCTGAGGTACCAACTCACAACGTGTTTTAATATGTTAACTTATGTCTGAAGTAAAAGTATAAAGTACTCAGAGTATTAGTTACTTTAAACGGATGATGTCACCGTCACCTCTGCAATTCCTGAATCAATATTTGAAAACACACACAATCGATCAATCGTTAATTATTCAACGAGCGGCTCCAGCAGACAAGAACAATGTGACATGAGGTGCAGTTATTTCTATTGATTAAATATTCATCGACACGGTTTGAATTGATTCATGTTTAATCATTAACATCTTTATTACAAACATGTTTTGTTTTGTTTTTCGTTTGTTCTCATTGGCCCGTTTGTGATCAGATCACCTGATTGGCTGCTAAAATACAGATGAAAGGTTTGAATATTAATTCAACTTGTACTCAACTATGTTTTTAAAAGTAACTAAGTAGATTACATGTTGTAATGCTACTTAAGTACGAGTGAAAGTTCCCCCCAAAAACTACTTAATTACAGTAATTTGAGTATTTGTAATTAGTTACTTCTCCCCAGGAGGAAACAACCCGTCCACTGTGTGTGTGAGAGAGAGAGAGTGTGTGTGTGTGTGTGTGTGTGTCTGCAGGAGCTTTCTGTCTAAAGTCCTTATATGGTCGAAGAACATCCAGCAGCTTCAGTCTGTATATACTCACACACACACACACACACACACACACGCAGTCACGCCCCCTGCTGACCGTCTTCACACACTGAAGCTGCAGACTGTGGAAACAACTGATTAACACACACACACACACACACATACTGTATATATATAAAAATGGGACTTGGCGTATAGGCTACATGTTTCAATAGTTGGCAAATGCAGTCATGGAAAAAATACTGAATATCTGTACCCGAGTACTGTTACAGTGTTAAAATATTACTCAGTTACAAGTAAAAGTACTGTTAGTAATATACTTCCTATAACGAGGCTTAGTTAGGCGGGATTAACAAAATAAAAATCAATTAACTGATTTGAACTAGTTTTCCTTTGCTTGGTTCAATACTGATTAATTAAATATTAAAGGGTTTGAATGTAAATATGTCAATGATATCAAACATGCTAATTAGAAATAAACAACAGAAGTTGAACCAATCAGATCTGTTGTTGTTGTTGTTGTTGTTGTCAGGCTGCAGAAGGCTCAGGAGGAGCAGCGCTGCGTTCAGGTGGAGAAGGTGAAGGTGGAGGAGGAGCTGAGGAGCGAGATCGATTCGGCCAAACAGGAAGCTCAACGACTGCGAGAACTGAGAGAGGGAACCGAGAACGAGAGGAGCCGGCAGAAATACGCTGAGGAGGAGCTGGAACAGGTAGACAGCCGAGGCTAATGCTAACAGGTCCCAGGTCGTGATATCATGCTAACAGGTCCCCGGTCGTGATATCATGCTAACAGACCGAGGCTAATGCTAACAGGTCCCAGGTCGTGATATCATGCTAACAGACCGAGGCTAATGCTAACAGGTCCCAGGTCGTGATATCATGCTAACAGACTGAGGCTAAAGCTAACAGATCATGCTAACTGAATCATCTGTATGTTGCAGGTGCGTGTGGCGTTGAAGAAGGCGGAGAGAGAGTTGGAGTCGCGGGCTCACTGGGCTCCACCAGAGGCTCTACAGAAGTGGCTGCAGCTGACGCACGAGATCGAAGTTCAGTACTACAACATCAAGAAACAGAGCGCAGAGAGGCAGCTGCTGCAGGCCAGAGAGGGGGTGAGGAAGAGGGGGAGGGGGAGGGGGAGGGAGGAGGAGGAGGAGGAGGAAGAGGAAGAGGAGGAGGAAGAGGAGGAGGAGGAAACAGTCCAGTAGAAGTGCAGAAACAGATACAAACTGTGGTTAAAGTAGAAATAGTGATTAACTTCTTTACAGTAAAATTGAGAAAGTTCAGGCTCTGAAATGTATAAATATATAAATAAGTATAAAAGTGAAACGTCGTCCTCTGAAGAACATTTTTACTAAACTGAATCTCACGTCTGTCCTGCAGTCGAATCTCACTTCAGTGTTTTTATTTGTTACGTCTTTTCTAACGTTTGTCTTCTTGTTTTGTACTTTACTTCTCGTCTCACATATTTTACACAACTTCGTTGTTACTTCAGCTTTTTTCTCGCTGCATCTTTTTCGCCTTGTAACATAATTTCTGGTCTCGTAACGTCATTTTCTTCTTGTTCCGTCTGTCGTGTGTGAGAACGGAGACACTCAGGAATCGTTCTTGTCTTATTGTTACTTTTATTTAGGTTGAAATTGGTGGGAAAGAACAGTTCAATGAAATGCATTAAAACTAAATTAACGAGCCTCTTCTGAAAATGTTACAAAGAAATGACAGATATTTGTGATCACAAGTAAAAGTTTAGAAAAATAAATCCTCAAGTAAAGTACAGATACCTGAAAAATCTACTGAAGGACAGTAACTAAGTATTTGTACTTAGTAACTTCCCACTTCTGACTGAAACACACACTGATGATGATGATGATGATGATGATGATGATGTTTCAGGCAGAGAAGATCAAGAAGAAGAGGAGTTCTCTGTTCGGGACGTTCCACGTGGCTCACAGCTCCTCGCTGGATGACGTCGACCACAAGATCCTTTCTGCCAAGTGAGTGACGAGCTGTTCACTAAGCCCCGCCCCCTCAGTTACTGTTGCTACACCTGTCTTCAAACCAACCTTTCCATTCTCACACAGTGACGTGCACGACAGCTTCTATAAAATATGATGGTTACATACATGCTAAGATGCTAACAGACTGAAGCTAAAGCTAACAGCTCCCTGGTCACGCTATCATGCTAACAGGCTCCTCCCCCCTCAGACAGGCCCTGGCCGAGGTAACATCGGCGCTGCGGGAGAAGCTCCACCGTTGGCAGCAGATCGAGTCTCTGACTGGTTTCTGTGTGGTCAATAATCCGGGACTCGGAGCGCTGGCTGCTGCCCTCAACCTGGACCCGTCCTTCCTCGGCCTGCGACCTCCGACCCCTCAGCACCTTCTCCTCTCTGATGACCTCGATGACATGGACGAAGACATCCTGTCTCCTGGGACACTGCAGTGTAAGACACACACACACACACACACACACACACACACACACTGTCCTGCTGCCCTGAATACAGCACCAAATGTGGATTAATCCGCCGCTGAAAATAGTCCCCAACAAAAGCACCGTTTCCTTCTCTTCCTCTGATAAAAATCAGATGAACAGAATCATGCTAACAGGCTAACAGACTGAGGCTGAAGCTAACAGGAAGTGAAGTTCACTTCAAGTACATTTTATTAAGTATATTTAAGTTTAGTTCAGTATATTTTATACTTTAATGTACCAAGTATACTGATATAAAATACTAACAGTAGACAGTCAGTCTACTTCTTGGGACTAAATTGAAACACATTTAGTTTATGAAAGTGCACTTTGAAGTAACCTTCCAGGTATAATATTAGTTTACTAGTAAGTTTGTTAAAATAGTATTTAAGAATAAGTTATGAGTTCAACCTGACACGATGCTGAGATACAGAGACAGAAACTACTGACTGAACCTCAGAGTCTGTACAGCTTCACACTCTGAGAGACTCTGAGAGACTCAGAAGTTTACCTGAATATGTTTTTGTTTTGTTTTTTTTGGGGGAAACATGATGTTGGTTGATAAAAGCACAATAACATCTGATTTAATGTGATGAAGATGAGAAAGATGAGAAATAAAAAGTGCTTGAAAAGGTGAATAAATCCTGAAATTGTTATTTTAGTCGACATGTAAATCTGAGGTCCTCAGAAGAGACGAAGTCTCGGGGACGTTCTGTGATTTCTGGAGAACCAAAGATCTCCAGATGCTCCGACTGTAAAACATGAACCTGCATCATATTCAGCTCATATTTCAGGTGTTTAGTTTCCTTCTCCTCCGGCTGCAGATATTTAACTCTTCAGGTGAGTCACACCTGTTTACCTGACCCCCCCTCAGCTCACCTGTCTCTGTCCCCCTCCTCTGATTGGTCCCCCTCCTCTTTTCTCGGCATCCCTCTCTTGATTGGTTCCCTCCAGACGCGGCGTGGCAGATGGACCGGCGCGTGAGCGACCTCTGGCCCCTGAGTAGCATCGCAGACACTCAGTCACCATGGAAACACTCCGGTTTGGCCCCTCCCTCCTTCAGCCTTCAGCCTGTCTGATTGGTTCATACCTCTGTACGATCAGCAGGGATAACTGATCAATCAGATCATTTGATCCTTTGACTGACTGACACATGATCTGTTCGGCCATTTTCTTCTTTTTTTAAATCAAACACACAAACAACGAAAATCCTGAAAAACAGAAAAATAAAAAAATAAAATAAATTATAAAATTCTGTAAATATGTTTTTTAGATGTGAAATATTCTGTTTTAATATTTAATTGTGAAACTTTATTTTGAATTCTTATATTTATTTCTGTTTTTCAAGATTTATTCATGTTTGTTTGTTTTCTGTTGCTCACACAGGGGAAAGTTTTCCTTTTTCAGAAAACTACATTTTTTGGTATCTGAAATATTTTTGGTAGTTTGAAACAGAGGTATAAATCAACCAGAAGGAGGCGTTCACGTGAACATTTGTGAAAATATGAACTTATTTCATCTGCAGAGACTCAAACTCGACGTCAAAGTTTTACTGTTTTGTGGTAAAAGTGAGAAAACAGACAATAATCAGAACAGGTGAATTACGTTGTTAGCTTGTTAGCTTCAGATATTAGCCGTTTAGCCGTTTAGCTGTTTTAGGAGGATGAACTGACACAGCAGTGCTAACAACTGTTAGCTGGCAGCGTTAAAGATGATTGTGCTTCATTATCAAGCTAACGTAGTTTCTGTCTCACCTGTCTGTGGACATGACGGACAGCAGGTGTCCACGTGAACGTCTCCTCCTCTTCCTTCACCTTCCTCCCTCCGTCTGGTCAGATCACGTTTGAAGTCTCGTCACCTTTTCACGTCACCTGTTTCCTCCTCCTCTCCTGGTCTGCACCTGTTCAGTTTCAGTTTTGGTTCCTGCAGAACGTTCTTCACAAACTTTAATGTTCTGATTCCAAAACACGACAGATTCATTTTGACACAAAGTCTTTTACTTTTACATGAATACTCGACTATAAAACTGTATTTTAAAACAGTTTTTCTTTCGTAATATGAAGCTTTTTTTTCTTGTTAAATTTATCAAAGTCGTCTCATTTTGAAATCATGTTTTCATTTAAAGTCAGAATCTTTCTGATTGAATCGACTCTCAGATCAGATCCCAGATCTGAAAAAAAAAACACTTTACAAAATTTAAAGAGTAATTATTTTACAACCTGGACTCTTTTTACTACGTTTATGTGTCTCAGTAACTAATTAAGTCAGGTTAGGGTACCCTAATCCTAACCTGAAACAGGCTTTATGGGCAGATGACCTTTCCTAAGCCCCGCCCCTTTTTGCTCTGTGCTCCAATAACAGCTGAGCCAGCTTGTTACCTGGAGGAACCTCAGTCAACTTCCTTCTTCCTTCTTCTTCTGTTGTTTTACCACCAACAGGCTCAGATTATTAAAAGTGTCTGACGACATGAAGAACGGATCCTTACAGAGACGGAGCTTTTAGTTTAAACCAAACTCCATTTACAAAAATGTAATTTTAACATCATCTTATTCAAACTGTCTTAATGAGTTTTATCTTGTTTCTGTTTTTAAGATAAAATGACTGTTTTTTGAACAGAGTTTGGTTTGTTTGGTCTCTCTGGACTAAAGGTCGACTGTCAATAATCTTTAACTTATGTTTTATTAAAAAAAGACCAGTTTGATAATTTGTTCCTTTTACTCACTGAGACACAAAAACATGTGAAACAGGTTTAAAAAGTTTGCCTTTAAATAATTGAACCTTTGTTAAACTTTACGTCTTCGTCTCTGCTGCTGATGCATGAATCTGTCGTCTCCTCAGTTTTATTTTCTGTTCGTGAGTCGTAACTTCCTGTGTGTGTTTTTCAAAATAAAACCACCAGCTCGGTCTGACTCCTCCTCCTCCCTCTCCTGCAGCTCAGAGTCTGATGCCCCTGCGACAGAGGACAGGAGACCCCGGTCTGACGTTCAGCTCTCAGAGGTTGGTTGAAGGGAGGGGCTTACCTCAACAGGAGGGGTGTGGCCAGTTCACATCATCCCGCCCCCCCAGCGGCCGTCAGAACCGCAGCCGCTCCATTGGTCAGCTGGAGTTCCTTCCTGTACCCTCCCCCTGTCTCTCCTCCTCCCTGTCTCACCCCTCCATCGGCCCCTCCTCTTCTCCTCACCCCCCCGCCCTCTCCCTCTGTCCTCCCCCCACAGACTCCTCCTCTTCTGTTTCCTCCTACGCTGAAGGCACCGCCCACTTCTCTGCTCTGCTCTTCCGTTCTTCTTACTTCCACTCTGTGGAGGCGCCGTCCGGCCTCCCGCCTGCAGGGGGCGCCGCCACCGACCGGAGGCAGCGCTGTCGCTCCGGCAGCTTCGGGTATCTTCTTCTGCACGGCCGTTCTCCAGAGAAACTGACGCACTAACGAGGGATGTTAGTGATCAGTCACTAATCAATTAATCGATAATCTTGTTACGTCTTTTATGTGTTTTGTCTTGTCTCGTACATCAGTCATTAGCTTAGCCGGTTACATCTGATAGCTAATGTTAACAACACAACGACATTAGCAAAAAAAAGCTAACTAAGTAGCTACTCTACATCAATCATTAGCTGGCCGGTGCTCGCTAGCTGTTAGCATGTTGCTCATTAGCTCACAGCGGCTTGTTTTTGGTGAATAAACACGTGCGTGCAAGTAACTTCAAATGTTCTCAAAATGATCCGGTGGTTAAACTCAGGCGAGTAACGTGAAGCGAATATTCGTTTTGTAGAATATTTACAAAACTGTTTTAGTGCGTGAGGATAGAAGCAGTTTAAACCAGTTTGAACCAGTTTAAACTGGTTTAAACTGGTTTAAACCAGTTTAAACCGGTTTGAAACCGGTTTAAACCAGGTCAATAATGAACCTCAGTGGTCGTTCATGTTTAGCACGTTAGCAACATTAGCTTCTGATGTCATTATCTTCTCTCTCTCTCTCTTTCTCTCTCTCAGGGACATCATGAACCGCTCAGACTCTGACTCCGCCCTCCCTCTGTCTCACGGCGAATCACGAGGCCTGTACGGCTCCAAGCCCTTCCTCCTGTCCTCCAGACTCCACCCACTGCAGGGTCGTGGCTCCGGGCTCGGAGGAGGCGGAGGAGGGGGTGGAGGAGGACTGGAGAAGAGCTCCAGTCTCGGGGAGCTGAGAGGCAGCCCCGCCTCCGCCCTCGCCTCCTCCTGCTCCACCCGCTCGCTCTGCGTGACGTCCGACGCCGCCGACGGCCCGCTCCACTTCTCGTCCTCCGCCTCGTCCAGCTCGTCCGGCGGCGGGCGGGGGACGGGCGTCCAACTCCCGTCCGGGAGGAGCCCTGTGGAGGAGGACGCAGGAGAGGAGAGCGAGACGTCCAGCAGCCGGAGGAGAAACGCCTTTAATAAGATCTTTAAGAAGAAGCAGGGACGCCACTGAACCAGACGGACGTCAGACTGATGAGGAGGTCGTAATCTTCATCATGATGAACAAACCAAACGCTCACAGAACATGTTTGTAACGCTTCACTCCTCCACTTTTCACTCTCTGATCTTCTGTCTCCATCAAACTGAGAAAAAGATCAGATTTAGGACACCGACAACCGAGGAGAACCTCGGACGACACAAACCAACGAAGAAGAAGACGAGGAGGACTGAAGAAGAAGAACATCAGACTTTTTTCAAAGAGAAACTTTGACAGGCAATGTTCCAGCTGGATGTACATGTACACACAAGGAGAACCTTCTTTCACCTGGTAAATTGACCCTTCTTAAGTCCCGCCCCTTTTGTAACCTCGGCCAACTTCCTGTGCGTAGATTACGCTCGGGGCTCGACTCATCTGTGTTGAAAAACAGAATTACATTTTGAAGGGGGGGGGCACGCAAGAAAAAGTTTGGGAACCACTGAGCTAGCTACTTACATCTGATAGCTAATGTTAGCAAAACAATAGCTAACTAGCTAGCTAATCTACATCTTTCAGTAGCGAGCTAGTTTGCTGGTGTTTTGCTAACATTAGCTAACTTAGGATGTGACTGTAAGTGTCTTTTTCTTTTCAACACAGACGAGTCGAGCACAGAGCAGATCTAACTACAGGAAACAGGAAGTACCAGGCTTGCTCAGCTGTTACTGGAGCACGGCGCAAAAAGGGGCGGGACTTAAGAAAGGTCAATTCAGCGTCTTTCAATCATTTTCATTCACAAAGTGTCCTGTGTCTCTTTCTGTCGGGGAGTGATGAAACCTCTGAGTCACACACTTCGAAACATTCATGTTCATCAGGGAAATAAACAGTCGTAGACGCCGCAGGTTTGATTCCGACAGTGACAGACAGATGGAAGGTGCTCGTTAGCTAACCAACAACACAGAAGGTCCAGCCAATGACAAATTAAATTCACAGTCAGGGTCTAAACAGTGATTAATGCCGCCATGGCAGGTCCTCAGATCCAATCAGAATAGAGACGTAGTGATACGTGTCCTCACCAGCTCCGCCCTCTCGTCCAAACATGGTCACTTCTGGTTCCCAACAACGTGGCGACGGCCAAAATACGGAAAATGTTTCTGTTTGTAGTTTTGTTTTTATAACTGCTGCAGTCTGATATTCTAAATTTCCCAAACTAAATTAAAAATCTACAAATAAACAGATGAAAAAATAAAAATGTTACCATGCAGATGATTTAACTTGTAACGTTCTGGCTGTTCTTCCTGCGCATGACGGCCGTCTGGAGCTCAACTGGATCTGAACAACAACAACCTGCTCAAACAAGAAAAGGTGAACAAAGCTGTTTGTTGATTAACAGAAACAACGGTGACGTAAAAGACGACAAGAAAAGATGTAATGAGACAAAATAAAAAACGTCAAAGTTTTAACATGATGAAAGTGACATAAAAGTCGTAACAACACGAGAAAGACGAGCCATGTAAAAGACGTGTCACAGCGGTCGGTGGAGATAACTCGTGGACTTTAGCACCAGAGGGACGTTTTTCACAGTGAAACAGTCGTCATGGCAACAGCATCACCTGACCGGAGCCTGAGGTCGGTTTGTTAACTTATTCTCACTGTTTGTTCACCTGTAAGATTTTACTTTGACATGTGGAAATAAAAAATGTGTCTGTAATTTACTTGAGTATTTATTTTTCTGACGTTTGAACACAAATGTCTTCAAAATGTTACTCATTAATACTAAGTTTTAATGATTCTGAGGAGAATCATCGATTATTTTTTATTTTTCATCAAGACTGATTTCAACCTGCACGGACGGAATCAGAGTTTATCACACAGGAGACGGGACGAGACGAAAGACATCGTAAAAGACGTGACAAGGTGAAAAAGACTTAAATAGACAAACTGTGGAAAAGACAAAAAACTATGTAAAAGCCATAATGAGACAAAGACCATGTAAAACATGTAACATGAAGAAAAACATATAAAAGACATAACAAGACAAGATATAAGACAAAAACAAACAAAAATCAAAAGATGAAAAACAAGGTAAAGATGTAACAAACAAAAATAAGGTAACAAGACAAAACATGTTAAAAGATGTAACAATGAAAACAACGTTAAAGTCGTAACAAGACAGAAAAGACAAAACAAAATGTAACAAGACAAACTAATATAAAAAGACAAACCACAGAAAAGACGTAACAAGACAAACGTAACGAGTCAAAAAACACAAAAGGCTTCGCTCAGAGTTTCTCTGGTAATTAAGAGCTTTAAGAAACATCTGGAGAAGCTGAACATCTGTTTCACTGAGCCGCGTCTCCAAACCACAGACGTGACAGTGAACGTCTCACAGCTGCTGTTTAACCTCAGAGAATCAGAGTTACAAAGTGTAACCATCAGTTTACTTCACTGACCTCAGCTACAGACGGGACATCTTAAAACGTTCACATTTTAACACCAAACTAGACTTTTACATGAAAATATTCATCTTTACTGCCTGAATATATTTAATTTATCGTTTTTATTTTTATTAAAACAGACGTTTTCCTCCACATCGTCTCAGTGGACAAACGTTATTAACCCTTCAGTCTCTGCAGACGGTGCATTCACTGACCTGTCGGCTGCTCTGTAAATCTGCCAGACACAGACAGACAGTTCACCAGCAGGTGGCAGCAAAGAGTCAACAGACAGCAGACGGCAACATTCAGGTCAAAGGTCAAATTCTGCTGTTTTACCCTTTAAAAGTACAGAGAATATAATCAGTCCACCTCAAGTCAAGACAGACAAGTCCCGAGTCAGGCTCCGAGTTAAGACCAGTCATGAACAAAATGAATTAATTTCCAAGTCAAAACCATCAGGACCTGAGTCAAGTTCTAAAAGTAGAACAACAGGTCCCAGGTCATCACCAACAGGCCCCAGGTCCCAGGTCATCACCAACAGGTCACAGGTCATCACCAACAGGTCCCAGGTCATCACCAGCAGGTCCCAGGTCATCACCAACAGGTCCCAGGTCATCACTAACAGGTCCCAGGTCATCACCAACAGGCCTCAGGTCATCACCAACAGGTCTCAGGTCATCACCAACAGGTCCCAGGTCATCACTAACAGGTCACAGGTCATCACTAACAGGTCTCAGGTCATCACCAACAGGTCTCAGGTCATCAACAACAGGTCACAGGTCATCACCAACAGGTCCCAGGTCATCACTAACAGGTCCCAGGTCATCAGTAACCGGTCCCAGGTCATCACCAACAGGTCCCAGGTCATCACCAACAGGTCACAGGTCATCACCAACAGGTCCCAGGTCATCACCAGCAGGTTCCAGGTCATCACCAACAGACCTCAGGTCATCACTAACAGGTCTCAGGTCATCACCAACAGGTCCCAGGTCTCAGGTCATCACCAACAGGTCACAGGTCATCACTAACAGGTCCCAGGTCATCACTAACAGGTCCTGGGTCATCACCAACAGGTCCCAGGTCATCACCAGCAGGTCTCAGGTCATCACCAACAGGTCCCAGGTCATCACTAACAGGTCACAGGTCATCACTAACAGGTCCCAGGTCATCACCAACAGGTCACAGGTCCCAGGTCATCACCAACAGGTCCCAGGTCATCACCAGCAGGCCCCAGGTCATCACCAACAGGTCACAGGTCATCACCAACAGGTCCCAGATCATCACCAACAGGTCCCAGGTCATCACCAACAGGTCCCAGGTCATCACCAACAGGTCTCAGGTCATCACCAACAGGTCCCAGGTCTCAGGTCATCACCAACAGGTCTCAGGTCATCACCAACAGGCCTCAGGTCATCACCAACAGGTCCCAGGTCATCACCAACAGGCCCCAGGTCTCAGGTCATCACCAACAGGTCCCAGATCATCACCAACAGGCCCCAGGTCATCACCAACAGGTCCCAGGTCATCACTAACAGGTCTCAGGTCATCCCCAACAGGTCTCAGGTCATCACCAACAGGTCCCGGGTCATCACTAACAGGTCCCAGGTCATCACTAACAGGTCTCAGGTCATCACCAACAGGCCCCAGGTCATCACCAACAGGTCCCAGGTCATCACCAACAGGTCCCAGGTCATCACCAACAGGTCCCAGGTCATCACCAACAGGTCTCAGGTCATCACCAACAGGTCCCAGGTCTCAGGTCATCACCAACAGGTCACAGGTCCCAGGTCATCACTAACAGGCCTCAGGTCATCACCAACAGGTCCCAGGCCATCACTT
>JAJHUR010122111.1:0-11541 GCA_027495735.1 Lutjanus campechanus | reverse complement strand
ACTGCCGATGGATTTAGCCCATTGCCGATAGGTGGTCTAATCTAATGTCCAATCTAATGTCCAATCTTCCAACCCTGTGTTTCACTGGTATCAGCTGATTAGGGCTTTAAAATGAAGTATTGTATTAGCCCAGAATGAACATTTCTGCAAATATAATCATAGGAAGATGCTTTAATTGCATACACACAATGTAAGTATATCTCCAGTGGGGAGGTTACCAGAGGTGATTGATTTTAATTTTATTTAGCACACATTAAAAAAATAAAGAAAACAATATAAATAATAACAAAAATGTGCACGGGAGATTAAAAGCCAATGAGGCATATCATGAGTCTCCCCCGGTCATAAATTAAAGTAAATCAAAAATGCAATTACAATTAATGATGAATATTTTGAGTCTAAATATTTAGATCCAGGACCTTAAGTCCCTCCTTTGTAGCATAGGTTTCACAAATATAGATAATAGCCTATAAAAAGAAAAGAAGAAAAAAATTAAACAAATAATTATGGAATTATGGAAAAAACAAAGCAAATAAACATTTTATATATACCAAAAACCACAAATATCTCAATAAACATAAACCTTAACTAATATAAGTTCTAGGATTTTCTAAAGAGGTGTTTTTCAGGTGTCAGAAATGGATTGCAAAGTTGGTAATTGCAATGACTGCTCAGTGTTGGCCACACAAGAAGGAGCTAAATCACACTCCTTCAACACTACAAATTTAATTGCTCATCTTAAGAGCTGTCATCCTGATCATCATGATGTATTTGTAAAGGACAAAGAGAAACAGGCACTAGCGAATAAACCTGTCTGCCACTAGTTCTGTCATTTTGCCCAGTGAATGTGTGCATTTTAAAAAGCATTGTATTTTCTGTCTGCATAGAGCAGGCATAACAATATGTTGATTTCATTACAGGAGAGACTTGACAGTCTCTACAATCAGGCAGAAAAAAGTATGTGCACATGTTGGTATCAGTGTCAGCAATTGGCCAAAATGAGTTGGAAAATATCGACATATCAGATATTGGCAAATATCCAATACTGTGCATCTCTAGTCACAGCTAAGTTTCACTTCACCCCTCTGATTTGTCACGCCTCAGACTCTGTGATTAACACAGAAAAACAGCCAGTGTTGTCAAGTTTGTTCTATATCTGTCTGATCAGGGCCAGTGTGGCAGAAATATCACACAGTCGTATCTTCTGTGCAAGAGGCTGAGTCACTCAAAGAAAGCAGTCTGTCAATGTCAGCTGCTCATTTTAATTTTCACAATGCACAGAGAAAGGCAGCACCAGCACAAAAATCTAATCTACACAGCCCAGGACCTAACGATTAGTCCAAGCTGATTTAGTTTTACGTGTGCCAAAACTTTCTATTTCACATAAACAATGTCAAAGGTTAAACCCTGTTCAGGAGATAAACGGAAACTTGCTTATGGGGGTTACCTGCAGCAGATAAGAAAAGATGCTCTGGGCCTTTAGAATTGTTTGTGAGGCTGTTCCTCACAGACTACCGGAGCTCACCTCAGGGACATCAGCCAATCACTGCAGAGGTTCATTCATTCAAGCTGCTTCATAAACAACACCAACTTTACTTTACATCAACAGAAACCCTAACATGACAGTTCCTCTGAATATTTTGGACAATATCACGCATAACTGGCACCAAACAAATATGCGTATTTATGAGAGAGAGTTATAAATAGCTAGAGGGAAATTATTATTACTGGCATCCAGGGGAGGGGAACAGAAACCACCAAAGCCCAGTTTACCCTCTTTGTTTGTGGAATTGAATTTACACTCCTCAAGTGTTTTGTAGTTCTACTGAATTGGAAACAGATTTAATATGCTTAATGGAGCAGTTCACCACAAAAATTTAAAATATCTTCCTCTGACCTGTAGTGCTATTTATCCATCTAGCTGAGGGGTTTCAAACTGAGGGCCTGGGAGTCATTTGAGGTCCCCTACTAAATCATTTTAATAATGTATAATTACCCAGCCTGCAAAATTATTTTATTTTAATATTTTTTCTAGTGGATTCATACCAATTGAAACTATGCTTCAATTGAATACAATTTAAAGGGCCAGTTCACCCTAAAATAAAAACTAAGATTTTTCCTCGGGCCTGTAGTGCGGTTTATCGTCGAGATTTTTCTATGTGAGTTGCAGGGTTGTGAGATATTAGCCGTAGAGATGTCTCCACTATACTGGAACTAAATGGCACTAGTCCTGTGATGCTAAAAGCACCAAAACATTTTTTTTTTAAATTCAAAACCAGTGTCTCTTTCCAAAAATCCGGTTACTCAAGATAATCCACAGACCTTGTTGTGAGCAGTTTTACATCTTCTTTCTACAGAACTACTATGTTCCCATGCTAGCTGGCTCAGTGATGTCACAAGCATGTCATATAAACCATACCTCCAAGTAATCACATTACTGTGGTATCTAATAATAATATTTAATATTTTTGTCTTCATATTCTTTGAAGCAAAAGTCTATTTATATTTTTGCAGTACTCTAGACAACTATTCTAGTGGTAACTTGAATTACTGGATTTGTTTGAAAAGTAGTTTTACATTTAAATTTAGTGAAATATGTTCATTGCATACTGTCCTGTATGCAGACACAGATGCTTACATTGGAGCATGTGGCTAGGTACAATTGCCACTGATCTGTCAGTCATGATGAAATTTTGTATGCTAGTTAGCAACACTTACATCAGCATACTTTGTTCATGATTATTTTTAACCAATATCCTATTGATGAAATTGATGTTGTTCCTTTTCCACAGGTAGAGAGAGAAACCTGCTGATGTGTCATCATTCTTGCTTGTTTCTGATCGGATGAATTAAGTGTGTGACAACTGCCCCCTGTAACAATTGTACCCGGTCTCCCCTAATCCAAAATCACATCTATTAAATGTGATTTGTTGTTCTTTGGAAAATACATGTTTTTAACTTTATACTAGCAGCTGTTTCTCATATCACACTTTCATCTAGTTTGTTGTTCGTTTTATTATGGGCTACTGATTTGCATGACACCAAAACAAAGACATACACCAGGAAAAAACACCCGTGGCCTCAGCATTTAAGAGGATTTTGAGGATGGGAATCCCCACACAAAGAGGGAGGGGGAACCTCTCCTTACATTGGGACTCGTAGTACATGCCAAATGAAGAGCAGTTAACTAGGGCGAAGCTGTATGGCCCTGCGCCGATACATCACGCCAAACACCATTCAGAAAATTAACTACTTTGATGTTGGGTCGCTTGCTGGCAAATAAGGAATTTTTTCTTGAAAGATGACTCAAGGTTTTCTCAGATTCGTGTCGACTCTTTGTTTCGGCGTACATCCAAGACATCATAATAACTCAATTTACCCTTTTAATTAGATATAATGCCAACTTTCGAGAATGATGTGGCTTGCTAGCAATGACAGAAAATAAGGCTACTGGAGAACCGTGTGTGGCCATAAGGTGAACCACCTCTAAAAGACAATTTAAGTCAAGTGTTGCTCGGGGCATATGTGCTCCATATTGAAGAAAAAAGCCAAGACAACCGTGTGTTCTTAAGTAATTCTCTGTTATGTGCTGCTAGCGTTAAATCACACTTAATCACTCGATGTTTTGAACACAATTCAGCGGGGGGACGGGAGAATGACACACAGCGAGCTACAGAGCGCTGGGCCCGCTGCTGGAGACTGATATGATAGGCTACATCACCAACAATGGAGACGACCTACCTGGGATAAAATAACCTGCCGGTGGATCATTCTCCAAGGGTAAAAGGTGAGAAGTCGAAGAGGTGCACGCCTGCTAAATTCCACCGAGCTCCATTTCGACGGTAAAAGGCAGGAGGGACACAAACACACAGCGTACCGAGCGAAGGGCCGATGAGGCACGCTAGAGAGAATCTCCAGTCACATCCTTTCCTCTTTCTCTGGACCAAAGTAAAGCTAGCCAGAATGCCACATACGTTTCCGGCCACTGCTTAAATGACTCTAACAAAACTGTCAATTGTTAAGATTCATAACGGTTTTTGGTTCATATTTTTGACGTAAAATACATTTTCTGTTATTAGCGTGTGAAAAACATACGCTTTAAACTATCTTAGGCTGTTACCTTGTGAATTTAGGCGATTACGCTTTTATTTTGAAGGTCCAACTTCTGGTTATATTCGAGAAAAATCTGTCATACTTGACGCAGCTGGGTACCAGTGCCTAAGAGCCAATCAGAAAACGCGTTTTTCTCCTGCTCGCGTGCGCTGCCTCCTCCTCCACCACCACCTACCAACGCACGCGTGATGCACGTGTAGCGTACACACGCGCACGCGGTGTCACGCGCGCGGTCATGATCCACATCGCTATCTCCTCTCGTGCACCCTCAGAGAGCAGCTGCAGCTGATGAGGGGAGGCAGAGCACCGTGGATTCCTGCAGGAACTCACCATTCACTTCAGCCTGTAGCTGGAAATGTACCGGGAAATACTGTTCATCTCTGCATTCAGGAGGTAAATACTGGCCTATTAGAGAATACTTTTCATTAGCGTTTAGTAAACAGGCTTATCAATTAGCTTTCAGTACTCAGTTTGATAAATACAAGCTATTAGAAAATGCTGTTCATTCCAGGTTTAAGGTAAGAAATAGGCTACAAATGGAAATTATTTTTTTAGATGTATAGATTTTAAATGCTATAGAAAAGTACTGTTCACCCCTGCCTTAAATAGTACTAGCCTCTACTTTACCTGTATTTTATATTACACACTTTATCATGGAAGCTGTCTGCCAATGTGATGAAAAAAGTTTCTCAAAATATTGATTTAGTATCTAAAAATAGTAGATAGTATCTCGAAATACTGAGTAAGTGTCTCAAAATAATGAAGAAGTCAAATAATGACTCAGCATCTTAAACTAATGAGAAACTTTATCAAAATGATGAAGTTTCTTGAAATATTGACTTAGTATCTCAAATAATTAGGTAGTATCTAAAATTAATGAGGTAGTATCTCAAATTATGACTTAGCATCTCAAAATAATTCTCTCAAAATATTGACTTAGTATCTCAAATAATTTAGATGGTATCTAAAATTAATGAGGTAGTATCTCAGATAATGCCTTAGCATCTCAAAATAATTTGCTAGTTTCTCAAAGTATTGACAAAGTGTCTCAAAATAATGAGAAACTTTGTCAAAATGATGACTTCATTCATGCTCCTATCCCAGCTGGCATTGAGCAAGAGTCAGGGTCCACCCTGGACAAGTCAAAAGTTCATCACAGGACTGACACATATGGACAACCACTCACGCTTACATTCACACCTACGGGTAATTTAGATTCACCAATTGACCTATTATGCTGCATGTCTTTGGATTGTGAGATGAAGCCGGAGAACCCGGAGAGAACCCACACGGGCACTAGGAGAACATGCAAAAAAAGGTCCTGCCCAGCTGGCGGAGGGATTCAAACTCAGAACTTTCTTACCGTGAGGTGACAGTGCTAACCACTGCACCACCGTGCTGTCACAAAGTAATGAGCAAGTATCTCAAAATAATAGTTATCTCAAAATAATGAGAACCTCTCAAAAATAATGAGAAACCTCCTTAAAATAATGACTTTCAGTAGAGTTTGTCTGTTTTGAGATACTAACACATTATTTTGAGATTCTGAGTCATTATTTCAACAAAGTTTCTCATGATAATTTGCAGACTCTTTTGTCAGAAATGGACTTCCATAGTTTCTCTTGTAAACTCTACACTGGACATATATTTTGTGTGCCAGTTGATAACAACAAATCCCTTGTAGTCTTGATTGACAGATTTTGTGATTGAAAGTTTTTTTTTGTTTGTTTGTTTGTTTTTTGGTATTTATTTAATATTGAAAACTTTGGTGTCTCCATAATGTCAATTACATTTTACATTAGAAAGCTAATCAGGGGTAACCAGTGTCTACAGAGACATCCGTTGTTTCAAGCATGAATTATAAAACTTTCCTAATATTACAAAAGAATGCCAAACATTTTTTCAGATGATTTTTCTGTGAAATAACCAAAATATCCCCCACACAATTTATTTACAACTTATATCAGACCTTCATCGGGTAAATTTCATTCAAATCAGATACATTTTCTCCAAATGTTTAACTTGAATCAACTACATGTGTACATACATAAATAAAACAGTAGGCTATTATTAAGAGAAAATATGCGGCCTAAACAAACATACAGTTTTTTGTGGCATAACACTTTTCATAAGAGGACAATGTGCAAAACATCACTTATGTTCAGAACTGACTATAGTTATGATGTTGTAGAGAAAATAAGATACTGAGTGATGTCATTTTAATAGTTGAAATAAATTTTAAATAATTTACTGCAGATAACCACTAGCATGAAACAAGGGGTACAGTGCCTGCAGTCATAGTTAAAATAGTGAAACAGTGGGTGTGTTTTGTGTATATGGTAATTGCAGAAATAAAAACAACAACAAATAATGAGCAAGTAAACAAGGAATGTAAATAGAAGGGAATATATAACAGTTGAGAGTACACCAGTGCACACAGGAAATAGATATTGCACATATTACACAGTCAGACATGAGTGAGACATGCATGAGGTATTGCATAGAAGTACAATGAACAATTAAAGAAGAGGCATCATGTCAAGCAGTAAATAAGAGAGAAAAATGAGGATGGAGGATTAAAAAGGAGAGGTAAAGATGACTGAATAAAAGTCTCAGAAGAAGCAGAGGTTAGCAAAGGAAAATGACTGAAACCAGAGAGTCAGATAAGCATGAGCAGGTGTAAAGACACAAAGACAAAGCAGAAGAGACAGACAGATGCCGTGAAATGGTGTAGAGACAGAAGAGAGTCCCAAACAGGCAGAGTGATGAGCCGAGGGCTCGAGGCTAAACAGCCCCAGCAGAACAGTCAGAGTGGTCCTTCAGAGGAAACTGTGGCTCCATCTGTTGTACTTGTTGTCTTTAATGGAAAGATAATTACCAGAGGAAATGAATTCACAGACTTTGCACTTAAATTTACACAAGTGGCTGCTGTTCTTTGTATTAAGACAAGAAAATAAGTACTGTAACACTGTCTGTGTAATAAAACAGGCTACACAGGTTTATTAATGTCGGAGGGGAGGGTTTCTTCTTTTGTAGCAGTCTATGTACAGTAAAGAACACTTATTCTTGAGAATTGGGACAAAACTGTATTTCAAGGTTGTTGTTTTTTTTTACTCTTCAATTATGCTGGAAAATAAAAACAGCCATTTGATTTTTTTTTAAAAGCTGCTCAGAGTTCTCTTAATGTTAACCAAAATACACATCTGACAGCAATATGATTTAATGAATTTATTGAAAAATAATTATTTAAACCAGGTGAGACGGTGGTCCTTAGGATATATCTAACTCTTTTTATGCCTAATTAAATCATGTTATTGTAAAAAATCTGAAGAGTTCGTGGAAATCTGGGAAACAACTTTAAAGGGCCAACATTTTCATTTAAAATATATTTTAAAACAAAGATGATTATAGTAACACATTTTATGCCTATGTTATCAGTAGGTATTTAGTGTTGGTAGTGTTGGTATTAATAATTTATAAAAGTTTTTTTTTGGTAGGATATGATTTGACCCAGTTTTCAAGAATGGGTGAGATATGTACAGTAGAAGACAATCCTCAGTTGGATATCTCTCTCTATGTGTGTGTAGAAACACAGACGGTCTGAGTGGAAACACAGAGTGTGCATGCTGCAGCAGTTCAGCAAGGTACTTGTGACACACAGGTACACACAACTAGTGTGGCCCAAGCATTAAAGGGAAAATTAATCACTGTTCGGGTGTTCAGGTGGATGTCTGGTGATATTTAAAAATGTTCCAAACAGCCACTGTCAGCACCCCCGTCACGTGAGCGACATATGTCCACTACACCCAGTAAACAAAATAAACTCACAACACGTCAAGAAATGAAACATTCTCACACCTATTTTCCTTATTAAACAGAAAAATACAGCTGTACACCTTATACACCTTATAAACCAAGAAGAGCTTAATTGTCTCATTGACTCATAAAACATTCAATTTTCATTCAATTTTGTCCCTTCCTTGCAGTATAGATAGCCTATTGACAGTCTTGAGATTGTGGCTTGTTCACCATCAAATGGGCCGCCACAGTTTGGTGCAGTAAAGAGGAGCTGTGGCTGGATTTTGTCATGATTATTTCTGACCTCTTTTGTAATTGCAGTTTCCTGTTTTCCTGCCCTTCATCAGCCACACCTGTGGCCAATTACTCACCTGTCCCTGATTATCCCCATAGTCATCCCTGTGCATATACACTCACCTGTTTCTCATGCCTCCTGCCAGATTGTGTTTGTTCCCTTGTGTTCATAGCCTTCTAGTGCACTCTCTAAGTGTTTTTTTAATTTAGCTTGTTTTTCTGGATTTAAGGATTTTTGCCTGCTCCCTGTCTGCTGTGTTTGCCTTTTTTGGACTGCTTGCCTGTGTATGACTTTTTGGACTGTTGGTAAAGACCGGTCTTTTTCCTGAACTCAACTCTGCCTCCTGTGTGTGTCTCTGCATTTGAGTCTGTTTTCACCAGTGTTGTTACAGTAGCCCCCCTACTTCTAATGTCTATGCACAAACAACAACCTCCCTTAGTGACTCAAAGTGCTTCAAGCTCCATATATTAGGTTTCTATGGACAATGAATCATTTTACTTGCATTGTGTCTTTTGATGTTTTTGGATGCTTATGGTCAAAGGCTGATGGAATTTATGCTGTGGAAATGGAGTTGAGTATGAATAAACGCTCCCTAATGTAAGCCTGTCCCAAATAAATAAGAAAATAAAAAAGGCCACCATTGGAGAATGTACAATAGTTGAATACTCTGTAGTTTTACATCGTCAGCCCTGTAAAAACTAAAACAAAATTGCCCAAAGGGGAAAAATTATGTTGAACTGTTCACATCTCATACAGCCTGTGATTAGACATGGCTTGCCTTAAGGTGTAACCAGCAAGAAAAAAAAAAAAGGTTGGGAAGCACAGTGCAGGGGGATAATAAATCATTGTAAAGATTAGAGACTGAGGACTGTTCCTGTGGTGACATCTGCTGGACAGAAGCTGTTACTGCCTCTGAATGACATCACTGAATATCTGTTGTTCAATTGATTCCACGGGAGTCACTTCATAAGGCTGTCCGTGAACTCTAAATATATGTGCAGTCTCTGAGCAAAGACTGTTTTATGATGATTAGCTTTGTTTTGCAGCCTCACAATCACTATGCAAGGACTCAGTTTACATTCTGTCCGTGCTTTAGTGTAGGAGGGGAAGGCAGATCGAAGGGAGGACAGAGTGGGAGAGAGAAACGACCCATATGAATGTAAATGAGTAACCAACATTTACATCCTCCTGGTTGGCTGCGCTTGTCGTCCCCTGATGTCTCCCTGTCTCCCCGTCTTTCCACCCCCTCAAATTATCTCCTCTTCTCTTTCATTCCTCCTCACCTCCACTCCCTCACTGTCTCCTCCCAGCCTCCTCTTCCCCAGCCTTACACCATCACCTCCTCCTCCTCCTCCCACTCCCACTTCCAGTTCTTGGTTTCATTTTCCCGGCCCCTCCGTCAGCTCCTCTCCATTACGGTTGATTCATTGAAGTACAAGGAGCAACAGCTACCTATTCATCTTTTCACTGACTGAGACATGAGAGGAGGGAGGAGGAAGAGGAGGAGGAGGAGGAGGAAGAGGAGGAGGAGGGAGGGGAAGTCAGGATTGCTTTTTTCTTGATGTCCACACCTACCACTAGGTTTGATTTTTACAGACATAAAGACAGTCCGTTGAACAGGAGGCTGTACTTTTGATATACTTCAACAAATAATCTGAAAGCACACACAAGCCAGCTCCTCTCAAATACCTCCAAAAATGCAACAAAACCAGCAAAAAATCTGACTAGTTTGAGCAGCAGTGATACAGATATTCTGGGACGGAGGTTGTTGACTCTGAAATACTGTCTTAATTATTTTATTATGGCATATAGCTTATTATCATTCATTTATGAGCTGCCCCAAAGAGGCAATTTGTTGTACAGCCAGTAGTCAATTAAAAAGCTACAAAGCTCAGCAGGTGTCGTGGGGGTGGAAAAAACTGAATACGTGGGCAATTTGTGCTCTTGAACTGCTCTCAAATGACTTATTTCATGCAGGGGGAAAAGTAAACATATATGAATAATTCACACTTGCAAAGTATTCAATTTGTAGAGACAGATTAGCGATTATTATTAGTAGTAGTACTATTATTATTATTATTATTATTATTATTATTATTATTATTACCATTATTACTTTATCCATTACTCCATAAATACAAACATCATAAGCGTCAGCTTTTTTATATTTAAAACTTTAAAGCGGTTGTAACGTTGCAGTCCTCATCTGATTCAGGATTTGACTCAGCTGAAGTACATTGTTCAACACATCCATCCATGCATTGTCCATAACCGCTTATCCTGACAGGTCGCGGGGGGGCTGAAGCCTATCCCAGCTGACACTGGACAAGAGGCGGGGCACAACCTGGACAAGTCACGCTCACATTCACACCTATGGGCAATTTAGCTTCACCAATTAACGTATTAACCTGTATGTCTTTGGACTGTGGGAGGAAGCCGGAGTACCTGGAGAGAACCCATGCAGACACGAGGAGAACATGCAGACTCTGCACAGAAAGGCCTTGTTCCAGCCACAAACTCCCCAGCCCCCGAGCCGGCTGGGGGATTTAAACTCAGGAGGCGTCAGTGCTAACCACTACACCACCATGATGCCCACTTGTTCAATACGTCCTCATACCTAAATGGCAGAATAGTCAGATTGCAGAAACTCAAAAAATGTATGAGACATATGTCCCATGACTTTAAACAAGTGGTTAACATTGTGAAACGGCAGTGGTCTGATTAGGTTTAAGCATGTTAAATTACTTGTTTCGATTGTCTGGGTTAAAATAAGTATGTGACAGAAGTGACATGACATTAGCCACATACATAACGAAACTTAAAGTGATATTCCATTTTGTGAGAATAAGCCATTTTGTATGTACTCACCACTATGCTGATGTGATGATAAGTGAAGATCTTCAGTACACCAAACAATCCTGGAGTTTTAGGAGTAACAGGGTAGCAGCCTCATCCAGTACAATGGGATAAAACGTTAAAAATAGCACACAAAACAAACACAAAATGTCTCCATCCTGCTTGTGTGGTGTAATCCAAGTGTCCGCAAGCCGCGACATTAAAAATCAACCGCAAAAAACGCCATTTACGCCATGTTTTTAGCTGAAATATCAGCTGTTGCACGTAGCCGGTAAGATGTAAACATGGCGTCGATCTCGCGAGATCGACGCCATGTCGCAGCTTGCGGACACTTGGATTACACCACACAGGCAGGATGGCGACATTTTGTGTTTGTTTTGTGTGCTATTTTTAACGTTTTATCCGTGGTCACCATTCACTGCCATTGTACTGGATGAGGCTGCTACCCTGTTACTCCTAAAACTCCAGGATTGTTTGGC
>JAJHUR010122108.1:296-12368 GCA_027495735.1 Lutjanus campechanus | reverse complement strand
GCTGTTGTGAGTTCTAAACCAAAAATATTTTTCAGTTATTTTGTCATATCGTCAAGAATATTGTGAATTATCGCAATATTATTTCAGGGCCATATCGCCCACCCCTAAATGCAATTGCTATAATTTTATTTACTCACCTGTGTGGCACACTTACATTTATATCAAGTATACTTATAGTGTTAACTCACAATCACAAAGGAACCACACCCCACTTTGCATCTACCAGAGGATAATATAACTGCCACAGATATATTATTCATCATCACTCATTTATAGGCATCATGCGTTACGTCAATGATGCACCACATCTATTCTTGGAGTGTGTTAGTGGCCAAATATCGACTGTGATTGATAAGCAATCTGCTATCTGTAAAATAGTTACCAATAAAGTAAACATGAAATAAATGACAGAATGGCTCTACAACAGGAGAGACAGGAGTCTGACTTCAAACTGCAGTAGGACAGAGAGCAGGAGCTTCAGACTGTCTAGAAAACATCACTGGGTTTACACTTGTCATGGACATAAATAGAGGGACAACAAAGCAGACTTGGTCTGCAGATTATTTTTAGTTTCAATTAATCTGTCCATTATTTTTTTTGGTTTATTAATAAATTGTTTATATAATACTAAAAACAGCCATCACAATTTCCAAGAGTCTGTGTCGACATTTTCAAATGTCTTGTCCTGTCACAAAGATATTCAGTTTACAGTGATATAATAAGAGAAAAGCAGCAAATCTTCACTTTGGAGAAGCTGCAACCGGAGAATATTTGGCAATTTTGCTTATGAATGTTTTATCCTGATGTGTGTGTTTCCTTTCAGTTGACGGCAGAGAAGAAGGTGGACCGACGGCTGCTTCCCCCAAAGAAGATGTTGGGGAAGAACTCGAAGAGTCTGGTGGAGCGGCGGCAGAAGGAGCTGGAACTCTACCTGCAGACGCTGCTGCAGCAGTTCCCACAGGCCACGCCCACTCCACTCGCCTGCTTCCTGCACTTTCATCTCTACGTGAGTACACCTGAAGCTGCTACAACGCTACAACCTCCCTGCATCTTACAGTAGGTGCTTCAACCTAGTTCTGCACCCGATAGCACTCTGGAGGCTGCTGCTTCAAACATAAGAGGAAAATATAACCTGGTTTGAGTGTACGCTAAGATACTGCAAACAACAGGCCAAAAAGTATGTGCACTGTGAAAATTGTCACTATATGTTACAGTTTAACACGCTATTCCAAATCCAAATCATTGGTATTGATCTGCTGCTATTACAGCCCTCTGCTTTCAGACTTTCCGACAGATTTTGGAAATCAGCCACATTAGAAATGGTGAGATCCAACACTGATGTTTGGCAACAAGCAGGGTGGGAAATTAGCACCATCCATAAGCCAAATGCTGGTAAAATCTGAAAGTGGCTGGTAGATTTCAAAGACACAATAACGATTACTGTTAACTGGCTGGCGAAATTACAGAACATTTATCCATTAATGGCTGGTAGATGTTCACATTTTAAAAAGTTAATTTCCCTGGTGAAGAGGTCTGGCTCACAGTCAGCGTTTCAGTTTAACCCCAAGGTGTTGGATGGGTTTGAGCTCAGGATTATGCAGACCAGTTAAGTTCTTTCATAACAAACTGGGAAAAACGTTTCTTCATGGACCTGGCTTTGTGCACACCGTCATGTTGAAACAGGAGAGGACAAGCGGTTGACGCAACAATCTTTTGAAGCACAGCAGTAAATTGCTGGTAAATCTCCAGTGATTTATTTTTCTTCTGTAAAGGTGGAGCACTTTATTAAGCACAAAAGCCTTCCACTCAGGGGGTTGCTGCTTCTCCAATGTGAGGATTTGCTTAATTTTTTCAATCTTATATAACTGTAAAATAAATGTCTTTGGGTTTTGTTCTGTTGGTCAGAGAAAAAGAGGAACTTGAACTCTTGAACACATTATACAATAACCAGTTATGTTGATTAATCTAAATAAATGTGTGTTCTGCTAAATGACTGGTCTCTTCTACTAAATACTGTGACACAACCTTTACTACATGTTGTAAAACAATCTTTACTACTCTAAAACCAGGTCATAAATATTTTTGCTTCAACTGCCCCACCTCTGTCCAAACTTCTTTGAGGTTCTGGTTTTCAACACATCAGAAGTTGCTGATATGATAATAAAACGTGTCATATGACAAAATATAATGGGAAAACAATGTTTTTCTATTCATTAAACAACGATTATTTCTCAGATTAAGAAGCGCCGCTGCAGGCTGCTGTTAGCAGCAGTTAAAGGCTTTGTGATGTCGCCGACTGTGATCATATGATGATTTCGGTAGAACAACAGACCAGTGTTGTCTGAGTCCTCAGGACTCTGCAGGGTGAACATCCGACAGAAAAATCTTCTCATGTGACCTGAAATGATCAACACATGACTGTCACAGACGAGTTTAAATGATCACAGAAAACCGTTTTACTGTTGTTTATTATTCAACTGCATTAATGCTGCATTCGCACATAACTGCTGTCTAATGTAACTGTGATGAAAACATGATGCTCACAGCCTGAGGTGAGGTGTCACGCTGCGTCCTGCTCTTCACATGCTGTGAAACTCCAGTAGGGCTGAACAATTAATCAAAATGTTATGCAAGTCGCAATATGACCAAGTGCAATTGTCCAAATCACACAAGCTTTTAATAAAAGTTTTTAACAAAGGTAAAATGTGTCACACCATAATTTAGAAAAGGAGGTTGCGCTTCGACAATGGGGTTCCCATTGGAATGCAAGACCCAAATTCCAGTGAGCATATTCCAAAAAATTGAAAAGGTGGCACATCTCAAGTCTTCAAGTAAAGGAGGACAAAGTACTCACATTTCACTTATTTATTGGTGCTCACATTGCAACATATTTTTTAAATCAATAAATAAAGTGTTGTGGGGCTACGAGATGCCCCGGTCTACAAATCATGTTCTCTGTACGTAAGGGAACCTGCAGTTCCCAGAAAAACATACATCAGAATTTCTAGAAAAAAGAAAAAAAAAATTACATATCATTCAGCCTTAAACTTGAGGCTAACGTGATGTTATTCAGCTATAATTGTTGAAACATAACTAGAGGTTTTATTTATCAGTCCTCCATGAAGTTACCTTGACACAAGAGTGTTGAAAAACACTTTTTTTAAGGGACAGTTCACCCCCAAATCAAAAATACATATTTTCCCCCGGCCTGTAGTGCTGTTTAGTCATCGAAATCTTTTTGGTGTAAATTGCAGAGTTTTGAAATATCAGCCTTAAAGATGTCTGCCTTCCCTCCAATATCATGGGACTAGATGGCACTCATATGCTCAAAGCACCAAAAAAATACATTTGAAGAATTCAAACCCAGCGTTACTTTCCACAAATCATGACACGGTTACTCAACATAATCCACAGACCTTGTTGTGAGCAGAACTACTTTCTTTCTGCAGTAGAATACCGGAACTGCTATTTAGTCCCATTATATTCAAGAAAGAAAAGAAAAAGGCAACATCAAACATGAGTAGAAAGTTGAAACCATGACCACCTGTCCTGTCAGTGAAGAAATAAGATTATTTTACTCTACAAGTTTGAGTGTTTCTTAACAAACTCTTTATCTCTTCCAGGAGATCAACGGCATCACAGCAGCACTGGCTGAGGAGTTGTTTCATAAAGGTTTGCTTCCTTTTTGAACTTTTACCTCTTTCCTTTCATCTAGTGTTTCTACAACCGTGTTGTGACAGAAGATAGTCAAATACTCACGGCCAAAATGCAAAAAAATTGCCTTAATAATTTACCAACATTTCAAGGTGACAGTTGTCTTCTTCTTCATCTCTCCTACCTTGAATAAAACTGTCATGTCGAAACGTTGGAAAATTATTTGCATCGTGGCTACCAGTGTGTGACTATCTTCTTCCACACTTGTGTTTTTTCATGGTCATCTCCTCTCCAACACTGGTGTGTCTTCCTCTTATTACTCATTCTGAAAGTCAAGAACTGTGTTAACAATTAATGAGACTCCTTCAGTGGAGTGGTGTGTTTCACTCTCTGTAGCTGCAGAGCCTTTCTCTCCCTGTAGTTGTTACTGTACTGCAGGTTTATGAGATGAAATGCGCTGAGCCAAAATGCTCCAAATCTAGTGTATTTTATCAATCATGGACAACATAAGGATGTAAACATGACAGATTTTAGTCAAATGGCTGGTTTTCATCCAGTAGTCTGAGTTAAGTTAGTTAAGTTAATAAGTTTCTCCATATTATTCTCTAAACTTTTTGTTTTTTGTTTTTAGAATCCCAAAATATTTAAATACCAGTTTATAATATTAATAGTTTGTATCTGTTGCAGCTGCATCTGTCCAGTTTCTTCAAAAGAAATTAAAAGTTCCATCTCTCCCTGTTCATGTTCATACATCCAAATATAACTCTATTAAAACATCATTGTTGAATGTTTCAGGTATCGACAGCATCTGGTTTGTAGATGATGTTCTGTGAAACAACAGCTGTGAACAGAAAACTGACAGAGTAGATTGTTCAGATGAAATCTTACACAGTGAGCAGTATCAGACCTTTGTGTGTTTGTTTGTTGCAGGTGAGCAGCTGCTGCAGGCTGGCGAGGTGTTTTCTCTACATCCTCTGCAGCTGTACTCCGTCTCCCAGCAGCTACGTCTGGCCAAACCAACCTGCTGTAACGGAGACGCCAAGACCGACCTGGGACACATCCTCGACTTCACCTGCAGGCTCCGATACCTCAAGGTCGCACATTGCTTCATTCAACTCAAATCCTCATCGTACATTGTCGTGCTGTGTTCTGACTTCCCTGTCAGGAGCAGAGTTGGTGAATGTCCTCTCTTGTTTTCTTTCTGTTGTTCAGATATCTGGTACCAGAGGTCCAGTAGGAACCAGTAACATCCAGGAGAGCAGCCTCCCTTTCGACCTGTCAGTTTTCAAGTCACTGCTGCAGATAGAGGTAACTGTCTGACTCTGTCTCCTTGAAATACTCTTGTCTGTACACGTGCACAATTCCTGCCTCATCTGTATCACAGACAGCCTCATATTTGTTAATAATGATAATAATACTAATGATGAGCACTAGGCTGTGGACTCAGGTGGTGTGTGGTCACACCAGCAAGCAGTGAACACGTCACTGATGCGTGACTGACGTTGCTTCTCATTATATCAAATTGGATTTTGCGATACAGCTAATATGATAATTTATTCCATGCTGGACTCTCTGGCTCAAAGTTCCCTCAAAGATCAGCACTGACAAGACTGTCGGTTGTTGCACAACTGCGCAAATTAGTGAGTCAAAGTTCACCTACACCGAACTCTACTTTGCATCCACAAATAAAGCTGCTGTTCCTTGTAATTCTTATGAAATAAAGTGATTTTTTTTGTCTAAAATGTAAATGCTGGTGCGAGCAGGGCTCAATGTTTGCAGCTGTGTCATGTCACTATAAACCACAGTCAGACTGAAATACGCCTGCCAAAATATACTCCCGTGATGTTACCAACAGGAATTAGCGTGGGTAGAGTTATAAACATGATTTGCAGAAACTAGCAGGGCTAGTGGGCTTCCAGCAGCAGTTGAGAAGGTTGTTAATTATGCAGCATTTTAACAGAAATCTCAGTCACTGCAGCTGAACAGCGGCCATTATTCTCTTCTGCTTGGATTATTTTGCTGTGCAGTTATAAAACAAGAATATAAACAATATATATTCCCTGAATTAAGAGGTCAGTTCCACCCACTTTCTCAAACTGGCTGGATACTGGCGAGCCCAGGAATTTCCTGTGACAAATTTAAATCAGATTGAACAATGCACAAAGCGAAGGAGGCGGATCAATTTTGGAGCGACAGAAAATATGTCTCAATTCTCTCCACACAGAAGTGAACGCAGAATGAATTTCTATCTGACATCGTCTTTAATGTTGTGAGATTAATCTCCTTGATGAACACTTGATGGCTGAAAACATACACATGCTAAACCAGGAGAGATGTTTGACTCAGTAAACTGTGATGGATTTGTACTCGTGCTGCTTTCACTGGTCTGCACCTCGGGGTGTGTGAACACAGCTGTGGACCAAATCAAATAATTAAATCTAGTCTCTGCAGTGTTTTAGACCGGTTGGGTCGGGTAGAAATATTTGTGGTATTACTCTCATGTAACTTTATTTATCTTTTTTCCATACAGTGGCAACAAGGGAACACCAGAATCTGACTGGTTGAGAATTATTATGTTTAGATAACTGCACTGCTCTCACACAGCAGCCTCTTCATTCTTTAAAGAGAATTTGCCACAAAAGATGAATTATTAATATGGAACCACACTTTTATGTTTTCAGGCTTTTCATCCTTTCAGACTTTGATCAGTGAACGCTGATGTCGTAGTTCCTGAGTACCCGTGTCGCATCATTCAGAGACCGAAGAACAAACGTTCATGTTCCCAGCACGAGTCTGTCCTCAGACCGTTCTTGCATGCCACTTTTCTCTCTAACCACAAAGTAAAAACAATAACAGAGGAGACAGATTTTATTATGATACAAAGTCCAGCGAAGATGATTAGTAGCAATGAAACGCCAGGTTGTATCTGAGGTACTGGTGCTCAGTTAACAATATAATTATGTCATAATCCTTTGAGTATATTCCATTAACAGTTTGATGGGAACAAACGGCTGGAGATTTTATTTTGACTTTTAAGAAATTCACTTAAAACCTGCCAATATTTGGATAGTAACTTCTGTCTCTTCGTCTGTCTTCAGATCAGTGAGTGCAGCTCTCAGCAGATTCGAGGTCTGTCGTCTCTGAGGTCAAGTCTGGCGACTCTGAGTATCCACCGCTCCACGGAAACTATGATGGTACGGTTTAGACTAAATACCGCTCTGTAGTATTCGTGTTCCTGCACGTCTTGTTTGTTTTGTACTAATGTGTGTTTTGTGTCGCGGTTTCACCCAGGCGATCCTGGTCCCGGAGGCGAGCGAGTTCTCACAGTGGGAAGCAGAGGGGGCGGAGTCCGGCTGTCCCGTCACAGCTGTCATCCCCGTGTGGAGAAACCTGACCACGCTGGACATGAGTCACAACTGCATCAGCGCCATCGACGGCTCTGTGGTGAGACACACCCACCAAACCTAAACACAGTGTGAACTTCAGTTGATAGCTGGGTTTAAAAGTCAGTTCTTGAATTCTGCACTCGTCATTGCCACGTTTTACCCAGCCGTCCAATCACAGTGGAGGAGGGGCGGGACAAATAGGCACCACAAACTCTGTCCTGCTCATATGTGAGGACTCCGAGGCTTGAACCAGGCTCTGTCCAACTTTTTCTCTGGAACCAAACGATAGTACTCGTCAAGATGTTTCCTCGCCCACAAAAATCTCATGACCCGCAAAGGCCAGCGTGTCTGCGTTTCTCTCTACATGCTTCAGCCTTCCCGCTCATTCGGAGCAACCTTGCACTGACATTTCTACTTCAAGTATTTGTTGACAACACAAACTATGTGCAAAATTCAGAACTTGCAACACATAAATTAAACTTTCCTTTGGATATTGTTTTCAGAAGAGCAGCTGTTTTTTTCAGTGCGGAGAAAAAACACACACCCACTAACAGTAATACAGGTGATCAATTTGCGTTCTTGTTAAATATTTTGAAATCCAGATGATTTTACCACATTTGCTGATGCTGGTTCAGTTAAAGATGTTGGTCAATAAAAATCGTCAGTACAAACACATGCTGGTTCTTCTGCTGCACTGATTAGTCAGCAAGCTGTTGTCTCAGGAGGTCAGGTCACAGTGTCCTTGATATCACCCTTTCTCTCTGAAACTGGGCAAAAAAATAAGCTGATTGTGTGAGTAAAGGAAAGTTTAGTGGGGTTTTTTTTGTGCTGATGCTGAGTTTTTCTCTGCTGTAGAAACTGATTCCTAAGGTGGAGTTTCTGGATCTGAGCTACAACCAGCTGTCCACAGTGGAAAACCTCCAGGTACGTGACCACGTGATGCAGAATCCATCGGCTCTGTGAGGACGCTCGTCCTGAATGCTAGTGTCAGCATCGTTCCTAGGGTTGATTTCCCAGTTGATTGTTATTTTTGCATCGATCAATTAATTGATTAGTATGTTAACTGTCAGAAAATAGTGAAAAATGTCCACAGTTTTCCAGAGCCCAAGGTGATGCCTTCAAATGTGCTGTTTTGTCTGACAAACACAATCAATTTACTGCGATACAAAACCGAGAAAAGCAGCAAATCCTCACAGTGGAGATGCTGGGACAAGAAAATGTTTGATATTTCTGCTCAGTAAATGACTTTAACTATTAATCAGATGTTTGAGTTTAATATGAAACGAGTTGCAACGCAGCAGTTACTGCTCATTTTATGCTAAAACTTAAGATCATAAGGCTGCAGTTAGACGCCCCTACAGATGTGTAGTTTGTCCATTATCAGCTGTACTAAAGTAACTGTCTTGTGGTTGCAGCACCTGTACAATCTGGTCCACGTGGATCTGTCCTATAACAGCCTGCGGGTCCTGGAAGCTGCTCACACCCGTCTGGGCAACATCAAAACTCTGAGCCTGGCGGGCAACCAGCTGGACCAGCTGACCGGCCTCACCAAGCTCTACTCGCTGGTCAATCTGGACCTCAGCCACAACCAGCTGGCTCAGGTAATCGCTCTGGGGACGTGCTGATGGACCAGTGGACAAAGTCATGTTGATGCAAACAGAAAATCTGTCTGTTACTACTTTATTGTAAAGGCCTGTTCAGACCAAAGATGTGACTGAATGAAACGGTGAATAGTAACGACTGTCCTTACCTTTGTTCTAAATGTCGGCTTCTCAGGGTTCTTTGTAGATGGATATAAGTTGTAGCATCTTAAAATGTGAATGAGCACAGTGATAGTAAGTTGCTTGCTGCAGTTGTTTTTCTTGTATTGATGAGATGGTGAAAACATAAAAAAAGTTTTAGGAGTTTGTAGTGTCCATGGGTGCTTCAACAGGATACCTAGAAGGCTTATGCAAATTTATGCCATGAACTTTAGACGGGACATCTTCTTTTGGTCAATTTCTTCCGCCCATTCCTGGAGCAGCTTAGCCGGCATAAGAGTTGTTGTCATTTCGACCAGGTGGCAGTTTGTACCTGACTTGACTAGCTGACTTTGCCACGAGCTGATTGGCTGTTGAAACAGGTGACGTGCCTTACAGTCTAAAACCAGCCTCTGCTGACTTGACAAGCTGAGTCTCGCAAGCTACGCAGTCAGACCGCTTGAGTCAAACTGAGATCAGCCATTTCACACTGCTGCAACTTTTCCCTGCAGTCTTCAAAAACAGAATGCCTAATTACAAAATCTTTGGTCTGAACTGGGTTTAAGAGCACAAAAGATACATTTCCAGCATAGTTTTTGCATTAAAACAAAGGAAAACATGCAAATTATTAGACAGAGCATTAAATATGCTGCATTATTACCAAAAAACAAGAAAAGAAATACTTAAGTTATTGAAACATTCAACCTGTTGATGAAATTGATCCATATTAATCAATCTCCCGTCTTTCTCTTTCCTTGTTCTCATCATCATTTTGTCATCTCTCTACTGCTGATTTTGGTTGTTCGTGACGTGTGTGTGTGTTTTCAGTTGGAGGAGATCAGGAACATCGGCGCTCTGCCGTGTCTGGAGAAACTCAACCTGTCCAGTAACCCCATGTGCATCATCCCAGACTACAGAACCAAAGTCCTGGCCCAGTTTGGAGACCGTGCAGCAGAGGTACGCCACCAAAACCAACACACTGGTAATATTACTATGGTACTACTACTACTACTAGCAGCAGCAGCAGCAGCAAGATGTTTTTCTTGCTTCTTTCTGTTGCTTGTACTGTTTATTATTAATGTACTGTGTAATATTACTACTGCAGAGGTAAACAACCAACACCACCACACTGCTTCTCTGTCTTGGATGCTGCTAGGCTGATATTACTGTCACTACAAGTACCACTCGTGCTGCTACTATAGAAACTGCTTTTACTACTACTAACAATGATTGATTTGTTTCTTTTATTCTTGTGTCACGCACGCAAAGTGCCTGACTGTCATGGGTTTACAAGACACCAAAATTACAGTTGCAGTATTCAAGCATTTCATTATATTTCCTTTCATTACAAAATTACAATTTATTTTACCATTCGGTGTTCAACAAAACATCCTACCTTCTCTCTCAAGGTCGGCAAATAAAGTCTGCTGCAAAAAAGGTTCCCTGCATAAAGCACAACTCAGGTTTTTCATAATCATCCAGCCAAAAGAAATCAACATAAATGGAGGACGTTCAAGGAAAAAGTACATTCCTTGTGTCCTTGTAGACAGACAGCAAAACAAAAAAAATGAACCTCATTCTCTCAATGTCACTGAGCTCACTCAACAAACAAAGTCTCTCCTTCCCTGGAGCGGCATTAAACCTGCCAGACTCGAGGGGTAATGATAATGTTCCAGAAAATAATTGTGCACATAGAAATCTTTGTCTTTTGTTTAGATTCTGCTTCACATAAGGTTCTAATATATTATAGCTATTCTTTATGAGACAGTAGGTTCATAGTTTTTGTTTGTACCATATATCAACAGACCATTTTTCTCAACGCACGAGAAACACTTTGCCCCTAATTTCCTGAATATCACAAAGAAACCTGTTCTGGAAAATTAATGACAATTTGTTCAACGTATTTTAAAAGCGTCCTTTGCGTCTGCCTCATCAGGTTTGTCTGGACGGTAAAGTGACGACGGAGAAGGAGCTGGACACAGTGGAGGTGCTGAAAGCCATTCAGAAAGCCAAAGAAGTCAAAGACAGGATGAGCAGCGGCGACAAGAAGGTACGTTCTGTCACACTGAATCATACAGCAGGAGGCACAATCACACCTGCAGAGACCAGATGATACTGTTAAATTACAAAAAAAATAACCCTGATATTGCATTTTCTGCGTATGATGTGTTTTTGAAAGGTGCTGCATAAATTAAATTTATTATTATTATTAAATTGTCACTGTTTATGTCAGTTTTTTTTCATGTATGTAACTGTGAGACAGTTACAGTCTGGACATTTACCCAGCAGCGTGAATATTATGTTTCAACGTTATCAGTATCAGAAGAAGTAAATGAACTCGTGTCCACTGACTGGACTCCTCAGACTTTGTTCTTTGACTTCTTACAAGCTGTAAACAATCTTGACCTCGAACCACTGGTGAATGTTTTATCTTTATTAGTTGTAGTCTATAATCTGAGCTCCCAAATAGATGAACCCTGAAACCTGCTGTAGTGGATTAATAATTCTAACCTGATTATAGATCAGTCAGACTTCATATATTTAATATCGAGTTAATTACTAACAGATCTCTGAAGCCTGAAGTCTGACCGCCTGTTCTGAAAACACATTGTGTCACTGCAGCAGCCTGTTCTGTTACCATGTAACTGCATGAGCATAATTAGTGTGTGTTGGAGTCACAACCTGCAGATCAGCAGCTGCAACTGGAGTGGGCAACAATAATCAGACTGGTTGACCTTCTTAGATAAGAGAGACTGTGCATATTAGCAGCAGAGTTAAGACAGAATACAAATACAGCCAATACATCAAAAAGAGAGGTATGGGTATAAAAAGGTTTTAATATTAATTGGAAATAAAAATGCAGCAAGGAAACAGATTGGTGAGCAACATCTGTAGAATTTAGTCACTTTTTTGATATGAGAAAATATAATATCTCATTTGAACTGTTTCCTCCTGCAGAAGAAGTTTTTAAGTTTTCTTTCTGTTCACTGTTGAAGGAATGAGATTTGGCTTCTTCTTGCATGAATGATGAGGAGCATCCATTGCAAATAGCAACTTTCCCGTCCATTTCAAACACTTCAAAACACACAGACGTGCAGACACGTCACTTGCACATAATTAAAGTGTCATCTTAGTGGCCTGTTGTGTCAGCAGAGATATTAATTAACTGATACAATATTTCATTATAAAGCCAGTAACAAGCTGTTATGATTGTGTATCCCTAATCCAATTATGTTTAGTTAGGTTTTTATTTATTATTTATGATATATATATGTGTGTATATATATGTGTAT